>CM076577.1:1344763489-1345038924 GCA_034641835.2 Pinus albicaulis | reverse complement strand
TCTCGGCATACATACAAACTTCCTTTTGAAATGACTTAAATCAATTCTTGGCGTAATATAATAAAAATTCTTTAAGCATATAAGAACTCCTTTCAGGCCCACTTGCCACACTTCTCGATGCAATGAGTCTCCTCCAATTGCGATTGATCGTTCCTGCTCCGATTTCCATTGATCGCTCCTGCTCCGATTGCGATTGATCGCAATCGCAACTTCAAATAATCTAATGAGATTGAGTCACTTTTAAGTTATTCCGATTGCGATTAATCGCAATCGCAAATTCCATTTGCATGTCTCGATGCTCCGTTTTGACTCCGATTGCGATTCAATCGGAAATCGCCAATCACAGAAGTTTTTTATCACTTGATTATCGCCGATTCCACAGCTCCAATCCGATTCAATCAGAAATCGGAAATCGCAACTGCAATGCGCTCTTCAATTTCAACCCTCCAAAGTTCCGATGAGATTCCAATCGGAAATCGCCAATCGGCAATTGCAATGCGCTTCCACGTTTGGACTCTTCACATTTCCGATCTGATTGGGGAGGGGTCCCACCTTATAAAAAATTGTTTTATGTGCTCCATAATATATATGCCTTGGACCTTTGGTTCTTTTGTTTTCGGGATTAATAATATGAAACTTATAATAAAGCGCTCCTTATAATGTACATGCTTTGGACATTTGAAACATATGTAATGCGCGACATTTATATGTATTGTAATGGATATATATATATATGTATCCTCCATCGGGGTAGGTGATTCCCGGAATTTATGTGCCTTGCTGCTTGGGTTAAGCGATTCCCGGAATATGGTTCTGTGCAATTCCCAGAATATTTGTGTTATGTATAACGCCGGTTGGAGTGTGCGATTCCCGGAATATGGTTCTGCATTATATGTAACGCCCGCCTTGGGGTATGATTCTCGGAATTTTATAACTGCTCTGCCTCTGCCTCTGCTGCTTCTGTCGTTCTGCCTCTGCTTATGTCTCCGTGATAACGATGTGGCCTTTATTATATTCGCTTCCTCTGCCTTCATTTGCTTCTTTGCTGCCTCCATTGTATTCACTACTTATTTTGTTTGTCTTTGCTTCAGCGCTGCCTCCTTTTCCTGAGTGCTGCCTCCTTTGCCTCCTTTGCCATCAATGACAACATTTCCAACAGTCTCCCCCTTTGGCATTGATGGCAATCCACTTTCTCTGTTTTCCTTCTCTATCTCTTGTTGCTTGCTCTTCCTTTTTTCCTGCTCTTTCTCCTGTTGTTTGTTCTTCCTCCCCCTTTGACATCAATGGCAAAGGACGACGCCTCATCTCTCCGTATGGGCTCTGTCGTTGCATTTCCTTTCTCTGAGTTACGTTTAGGTCCTCTTCTGCTCAAATTGTACCATGTTGCTCCAGAGTGATGTATGAAACTTGTTGAGAGAACACTTTGGTATAGTGAGCTGATATACATTGTCTAACTTGAGTATACGTTTTGTCTCTGTCTGATATAGTGAGCCGATATATGTTCTATAGTTGTGTTTCATTTGTAGTGCCTATAATATGTGGTAGATTGCAGACAGAGATGATGTATCTAACGATTGAAAGGTCATTGTTGCTTTTTCATGCTGAATGTTGATAATACTGAGATTATGCTGATCCCGTGGACTTGTTTTATGCTTATCTTGCTGGCTGTTCTCCCCCTGGAATGATATTTTCGTTTTGTTCTCCCCCTGAGACTGTACTTTCTCTTCATATTAGAGAATAGTATCTACAGATACTACCCCTAGTCTGTCTCTCAAATATTCGAATGGTTCTCTGGCAAGTGGTTTAGTAAATATATCTGCTGTCTGCTCTTTTGTTGGTACATACTCCAGTTTTACTATCTTCTGAGCCACTTGTTCCCATAGAAAATGATACTTGATTGGAATATGTTTAGTTTTTGAGTGAAGCACGGGATTTTTAGATATACTTATAGCACTTGTATTATCACATTTAATTGAGATAGGTTCATCAATGCTTACCTTCATGTCTTGAAGAGTTTGCTTCATCCACATGACTTGTGTACAACATGCTGCTGCTGCTATATATTCTGCTTCAGCTGTAGACAGGGATATAGATCTTTGTTTCTTGCTTAACCATGCCACCAGACTTTCTCCTAGATAGAATGCACCTCCACTTGTACTCTTTCTGTCATCCACACAACTGGCCTAATCTGCAGCTGTGTATGCTGTCAAGGTGAAGCTTTTGTCTTTAGGATACCAAAGTCCATATTGTGCTATTCCTTGTAGATATCTGAGTATTATTTTTATTGCCAAAAGATGGTTTTGTTTAGGTGCTGCTTGATATCTTGCCACTAGTCCTACTGCTAGCATGATGTCTGGTCTTGATGCAGTAAGATACAATAGCCTTCCAATCATGGATCTGTAGAGTTTTTGGTCTACATCTGCAGCCCCATCATCAGCACACAGTTTGCATCCTGTGATCATGGGGGTTGTCACAGGTTTGCAGTCCTCCATTTTGAAAATTTTCAGCATTTCTTTTAAGTATTTTTCTTGAGTGATGAATGTGCCTGTGTTCTTTTGCTGAATTTGCAGTCCCAAGTAGAAACTGAGCTCTCCAATCACAGACATTTCAAACTCTGTTTTCATCTCATCAGCAAACCCTTTTGCTAGTTCATCTTTGTTGCTTCCAAACATATCATCAACATACACTACAACAATTAGGAGTTCATTCTCATGGGCTTTTATGTATAGATTGCTGTCTACTCCGCCTCTCTTAAAACCCTATTTTTGCAAATGTTTGTCCAGTCTTGAGTACCAAGCACGAGGAGCCTGTTTAAGTCCATATAGGGCCTTCTTCAGTCTGCATACATAGTCTTCTTTGTCTGTCAATGAGAAGGCTTCTGGTTGTTCCATGTATACTTCTTCTTCTAGATCTCCATTAAGAAAATCAGACTTTACATCCATTTGATATACCTTGAAGTCTTGGTAGCATGCAAATGCCAGGAACATTCTGATAGCTTCCATTCTGGCTACTGGGGCAAATGTTTCTTCATAATCAAGTCCTTCAATTTGTGAGTATCCTTTGCAGACCAGCCTGGCTTTATTCATGATTAATTGTCCTTGCTCATTCATTTTGTTTTTGAATACCCATTTTGAGCCAATGATATTCTTCTCAATTGGTTTAGGAACTAGTTCCCAGGTATTGTTCTTCTCAATTTGGTCCAATTCTTCATTCATTGCTTTTAACCAATACTTGTCCTTGCTGGCTTCTTCAAACTTCTTTGGCTCTATTTGTGATAACATTGCTATGTATACTTCTTCTGTCTGTTCAGCTAGCTGCCTTCTTGTTTGCACTCCTACACTCTTGTATCCTATAATTTGATCTTCTGGATGGTTCTTTTGAGTGTATCTTGAGGGGGTTTTCGAGCTCAGCTCTGCATCTTCTGTTGTCTTGCTTGTTTCATCATCATTCTGGTCTTCCTCTTCATGGTTGTCTGATGGAATGCAACAGTCTGTATTTATTGTATTGTTTGGAAGTTCTTCATCAAATCTCACATCAATACATTCAATTATTTTTCAAAGAGTCTTGTTGTAGCACCTGTACCCTTTACTTTTGGAAGCATATCCTAGAAAAATCCCTTCATCTGCTCTTGCATCAAATTTCCCAAGGTTTTCATCATTATTCTTTATGTAACACATGCTACCAAAGACTCTGAAATGTTTTATTGAAGCTGGCTTTCCATGCCATAGTTCATAGGGAGTCTTGTCACTGCTTGGCCTTAAGTGAGCTTTGTTAAGGATATGTACTGTTGTGTGCACTGCTTCTGCCCAGAAGGTTTGAGCAATATTATTCTCTTGCATCATGGCTCTGGCAAATTGTTGAATAGATCTGTTTTGTCTTTCTGCTACTCCATTCTGCTGAGGTGTTCCTGCAATAGTGAATTGTTGTTTTATGCCATGTTCATTGCATAGGTCAGCAAAGTCATAATCTGTAAATTCTCCTCCTCTATCTGATCTGATACATTTTAGCTTGCATCCAGTTTGATTTTCTGCTAATGCTTTGAATATCTTAAACTTTTCTAGTGCTTCTGATTTGTTCTTGAGAAAAGAAACCCATATCATTCTGGAGAAATCATCTATTATTAGCATGAAGTAGGATTCTCCACTTGGTGTCTTAGTTCTTGCAGGTCCACACAGATCCATGTGAACAAGCTGGAGTGGTCTTCTTGTTGATAACTCCTCTTTTGCCTTGAAGGATGTGCGGGTCTGTTTACCCAATTGACAAGATTTGCATATGGTATTAGAAGGCCTCTTAATTTCTGGCATGTCTCTGACAACTTTCTTCTTACTTAGTCTGATGATGTGATCGAAGCTTAGATGTCCCAACCTTTTATGCCATAACCATGACTCTTCTAGCTTGCTAAGATGACATGCTTCATCTCCCTCTTTCACAATGTAAACATTACTCTCTGTTCGAACACCCTTGAGTAGAGTCTTACCCGTTGTGCTTGATCTGACTACACAATCTTGTGCTCTAAAGAGAACTTCACAGCCTTTATCACACATCTGACTGACACTCAGTAAATTTTCTTTCATCCCATCTACATATAATACATCTTGGGCCTTTCCTCTGCCATTGTCTATGCTGACTGATCCTTTTCCCTTGATCTTTCCTGATTTGTCATTTCCAAAAGTGACATTGCCCGATTTCTTTTCATCAAGAGTTAAAAACTTGTTTTTGTCTCCTGTCATGTGTTTAGAGAAGCCACTATCCAAATACCATTGACTCTTCAAATCTTGAGCAGTTAAAGCCAAGTCACATTTATTCACCTTCTTTATCCACTGGAGGCCCCCTTTTGTTTGGTATATTTTGTGAGGTGATGAATAATATCCTTTTAGAGAACACTTGGAAGATATATGTCCAACTTGATTGCATATACAACATTTGATTATAGTTTTTGCAGAATTGTGAGCATGAACAAAATTGCTTTGACTCATAAACCTCCTTGAGGTATTGAACATCAGTCTTTGTCCATACTTTCTACAGTCAATAATTCTATGGCCAAAATCCTTACAATAAAAACAATAACCATAGAAATTACTTGCATACCTGATGTAAGGTTGTCTCTTCCATGCTTGCATCTTTTGCTGGTTTGAATCATTCCTCCTTGTATGACAATATGCAGCAATGTGTCCCGACTTGTGGCAGACATAACAGGTGGCATTCTTCATAGGAGGCAAGAATCTCCTTTGATGGCTTCCAAATTTGATATAATCAGGAATATATGATCCTTTCTTTGTTGTCTTAGTATTTGTTACAATCTTTGTTATTAGAGGTTTCTTCTAGTCTCTGTCTTTCTCATTACATGTTTCTTCCTTTGTAGGAATTATTTGAGCTGCTTCGTCAGCCTTCTTTGCTTTCACAAAAATTATATTTTTGCTTTCCTTTTCTTTGCCTTTACTTGATTCTCCTTCATAACCTATCCCAGTTTTTATTAGAGGAGATATTTGAGCATCCAAGATTTCATTCAACTTACCAGAACTTGCCATTTGAGAAGGGTATATAGAGACTTTCTGTTGAGCACTTTCTAATTTCCTTCTCAGACACAAAATTTCTTCTTCCAGCTTCTCTTGTTCTCGAGTTTTATCTTTGATTTGCTGAAGTAACATATCTTCTATCTTCTTGGCTTCTTCAAGCTTTACCTTCAGCTGCACGAGGACTTCTGAATTTTGATCTTCTTTCACACATTTGAGGAGAATCTCTTTTTGTTTTCTGCATTTTAGCTTGAGTCTGTCAATCTCCTCCAGAGCACTTCTTAGCTCCCCCTCAAGATCGACTTCCCCTTCTTCTTCTTCTTCTTATTCTAGCAAGAGTCCTTCAAGATCTTCTATGGCCATCAGTAAAAATTTAGAGGTTCCCTCTTCTCCTGAGGGTTCATCTGAGTCTTCAGATGCACTGTTGTCTTGCTGAGCATAGAAGGATTTTCTGCTGAATTTCTTTCCTTTCTGCCAATTCTTTGATGTGTCTTTCTCTGATTCTTGAGCTTGATTTCTTACTTTCTTGTGAGGACATTTAGCAGCATAATGTCCTACTCTTCCACAGTTAAAGCATTTAAAAGGAAGTTTACCTTTGTATCTACCTGAGCCTCTATCCAATTTCTTGACAAATTTAGCCTCTTCTTCATCAGAGCAGGAGCATATGTCTTCCTTTTCTTCTTTCTTCTATTCTGTTTTGAATGCTGCCTCCCTTGTACTTGGCTTCTTCTGTGGGAGCCTCATCTCATATGCTGTAAGATTTCCTAGTAGCTGGTTCATGGTAAAGGTCTCCCAATCATCTGTTTCTTCTATTGCAGACACCTTGGGATTGAATCTGGATGGAAGAGATCTTAGAATCTTTTGTACAATTATACCTTCTAGTATTGTTTCTCCAAGAGATTTCATACTGTTAACAATTTATGCAACTTTTAAGAAGAAGCTGCCAACATCTTCATCATCATTCATTTTTAAATTTTCAAACTGGGCTCTATATACTTGAAGTTTGGCAGTCTTAACCTTTTTATTTCCCTCATGGATATTTTCTAGAGTGTCCCACATATCTTTGGCAGTCTTACTGTGCATTATTTTGATAAAATCAGCTTCACATAGTCCATTTAAGATTGCATTCATTGCTTTTGCATTAGCTACAAAGCTTTGTTTAGCTTCTTTCTCTGTATCAGTTGACTTTGTGACATATCCAATTTCCACAGCATCCCAAACTTCTAATCCTAAAGACATTATATAAGCTTTCATTCTTATTTTCCAAAAGGCATAATTTGCCCCTGTAAAGAAAGGGGATTTATTGGTTGAGCTTCCTTCTTGACTTGCCATCTTGAGAGCCTAGGATCTCCTTTTAGTTGTTAGACTGATATACAAGGAACTTGCTCTGATACCAATTGTTGAATCTTTAATTAAACTGAGAGGGGGGGGGGTGAATCAGTTTAATACATACATTAGCCTTTTAAAATTTTCACCAAAATTATTTACAGCTTAATATGTGAACAATCTTATTTGCAGCCAATATTAATTTATTGTGACACCATACTTATGTAGAAAGCAGCAAGAAATTAAGCAAATTTAAATAATCACATCAACACATAAGAAGCACACTTAGAGACAACAGATGTAAGTGGAAACCCATAAAGGGAGAAAACCACATCTTATTATTGTTGTGATGCAAAGGCAAGCTCCAACTCCCTCTCACCACTGTTTTTTGCAGACACCAACCTATAGGAGGCTCTATCCTCAATTCTGCAAGCTACAACTTGCAAGGAAGCACCAAATCCCTTCAATTTTCTGCAGGCACCAACCTACAGGAGGCTCCAACCTCAGTCAGCTTCAATTGACAGCTATCAAGCTGCAACTTGATAGGGAAGCTCCAACTTCCTCAATTTATCAAACTGAATGTTTGCTGATTTACCTCAGATATCAGCTCTATTCTGTAGCTTCTCTTTCTACTCTTCTTCTCTTAATATTTTCTGCCTCACTCTTCTGTATTTTGCCTTCTATAAATTTACTCTTTCTAACCCCTTTTTTTTTTTGAATATCAAGACGATATTATTTATAGATTTCCTCTCATGACTGTTTGTATTCTACTTGGAGTTTGAAATGGACAGTCATGTCTCTTTGCATTCTGCCTTCTCCCTCCTTTTATCTGCTTACTCAGGAATTATACCTGTAGGTGTCAATTTTAACATTACAGTGGGAGTTTGTTTTCCTCTCGGACACTTTCCAATGCATTACAAACAATAAAAATCAATTAAAACAATTACATTCGAATTACAAAATGAATTCGAGTTCAACTCATTTAGAATTTTGGATTTTCTTTGACTGTGCTTGTCTTTTCTGTGACTGTGTTTTAAATATTTTCTGCTCTGTATCCTTTTCTGTCTTCTTCTGTGGTGTAATTGCTGCATACGTGTAACAATGCCTTTTAAATAAATAAAATGTAGTTGCAGACTTTTAAAACAGGGCAATTCCAATCCTTTTCGTGCCACGAGTGTCTTGTTGATGTGGCGAGTTCCGTAGGCCGGAACAGACATATATCACAATTGTATTATATTAATAATCAACCTCCACCTTGAGCCGAGGCCCGTGGGTCCACAGATCACGCGGCATACTTTAATACCACCGCAACCATGTTATTTCTATATATATAACAACGCCCTTTTATATATACATATAATGTAATTTCAACTCTCGGCATACATACAAACTTCCTTTTGAAATGACTTAAATCAATTCTCGGCGTAATATAATAAAAATTCTTTAAGCATATAAGAACTCCTTTCGGGCCCACTTGCCACGCTTCTCGATGCAATGAGTCTCCTCCAATTGCGATTGATCGTTCCTGCTCCGATTGCGATTGATCGCTCCTGCTCCGATTGCGATTGATCGCAATCACAACTTCAAATACTCTAATGCGATTGAGTCACTTTTAAGTTCTTCCGATTGCGATTAATCGCAATCGCAAATTCCATTTGCATGTCCCGATGCTCCATTTTCACTCCGATTGCGATTCAATC
Organism: Pinus albicaulis; assembly: GCA_034641835.2. Lineage (NCBI taxonomy): Eukaryota > Viridiplantae > Streptophyta > Pinopsida > Pinales > Pinaceae > Pinus > Pinus albicaulis. The sequence continues at coordinate 1,345,030,385 of CM076577.1, read as the reverse complement.
GGAAATCGCCAATCGCCTGAATTGATATCACTCAACTATTGCAACTCCAATGTGCTCCGATTGCGATTCAATCGGAAATCTCCAATCGCAGGAGTTGTTTATCACTTGATTATCGCCGATTCCACAGCTCCGATCCGATTCAATCGGAAATCAGAAATCGCAACTGCAATGCGCTCTTCAATTTCAACCCTCCAAAGTTCCGATGCGATTCCAATCGGAAATCGCCAATCGGCAATTGCAATGCGCTTCCACCTTTGGACTCTTCACATTTCCGATCCGATTGGGGAGGGGTCCCACCTTATAAAACTTTGTTTTATGCGCTCCATAATATATAGGCCTTGGACCTTTGGTTCTTTTGTTTTCGGGATTAATAATATGAAACTTATAATAAAGCGCTCCTTATAATGTACATGCTTTGGACCTTTGCAACATATGTAATGCGCGGCATTTATATGTATTGTAATGGATATATATATATATATATATATATATATATATATATGTATCCTTCATCGAGGTAGGTGATTCCTGGAATTTATGTGCCTTGCCGCTTGGGGTTAAGCGATTCCCGGAATATGGTTCTGTGCAATTCCCGGAATATTTGTGTTATGTATAACGCCGGTTGGAGTGTGCGATTCTCGGAATATGGTTCTGCATTATATGCGTAACGCCCGGCTTGGGGTATGATTCTTGGAATTTTATAACTGCTCTGCCTCTGCCTCTGCTGCTTCTTTTGTTCTGCCTCTGCTTATGTCTCTGTGATAACAGTGTGGCCTCTATTATATTCGCTTCCTCTACCTTCGTTTGCTTCTTTGCTGCCTCCATTGTATTCGCTGCTTCTTTTGTTTGTCTTTGCTTCAGCGCTGCCTCCTTTGCCTGAGTGCTGCCTCCTTTGCCTCCTTTGCCATCAATGACAACATTTCCAACAATGGAAGGATAAGCCAGAGGAAGATGCCACTTGGATGACTGAAGAAATGTTGCAGAAGGTAGGCAGATCAGTGGAGGGGCTCATGGACAGGAGCCCATGAAGAAGATTGCCCTCGGGAGTCTGATGCAGGGGCATTAGACACTAGCCAACAATGTAGGAGGTTTTGTCCACATGCTGTGGCTAGGAGGGTTTGAAATTCATAAATTTGTAACCAGCTAAGTGTCAATACCTCAGCTGACTGTTACATTTAGAGTAGTTAGAGTCGTAGAAGTTGAATAGTTCAGTTAGTCTATCTTTCATATTTCAGTTAGTTTCGAGTAATTGTAATTAGGCTCTTGAATTTCCATAACGGTCCTCACAGAGGAACCGAAAGGCCATATGGTTATGTATATAATTTGTAATCCCTCGGAAGAAAAAAAGAGGAAGAAGAGGGGGAACAGAGGAGAGGAGATTTCTGCAATAAAACTCTGTGTGTTGTCGATTGCTTCCAGTTAAATGAATTCAGTTCTGTTAACTGTCTAATTGTCTTGGGTCATTAATTGTGAGGAAATTTGTTTGATTGTGAAGTGATTGAATTCTGTGCATATATAACTCCTGAGTCGAACCATTGTATCGATTCCGCAATTCCCCGTATATTTCCCTGAAATTGGTTAGATAAATCCCGTGAAGAAATCCGTATGGAGGCAAAATATGCATAATGGTGAATCTCATTTAATAAAGAGATGAATTCATTTGTTTCCAATTGAAGGTCGGAACTGAGACTAAACCCTGAGTTAGCAACCGGAGCAGATAAACGAATGTTATAAACCAGACTTGCAACCGTGGTCAAGCCCTGTAGAAAAACCACTAGCGGAATCACAAAAGTGGGTTGCCCATTCCGCACCACCTTTCAGGGCTAAGTGGTATTCCCCAGACGAGGAGCGATTCCATTCATTGTATAGCATGTGGCTTAGGCGAAGTTTCAAAACCGCCCTTTAAAGTGCGCCATCGCGCGTTAACCTCCGATAGTGGACGCCTGGCGAAATCACGGAGAGCCGTCGATTTGGAAGAAGGCCATCTGGCGATGAATGTTTGTGGAAGATGTGCGAAGTCTAATAAAAGAGCCCAAAGGTTAACTAAGGTACGACGCAAGCAGTTGATTGGACGATCGTTTATATATGTGGGCCCGAACGAAAGGTCTATTATAAAGTTATTTGTTTTAAAAGGCGTAGCGTATTGATATGAAGTTATAACTTTGGTTATAAGGGTGGCGGTGAAATATTAAGCCGAAAGCTATAATATAAGATTCGAAAGTCGAGAATATATGTTTGTTTTTCAATTTATCTGAAATTGAAAAATAAATCCAGAGAAAAGGAAGAAGACCACGAGGGGCAAAGAACTGGGTTGTCCAAGGGGAAATGCTGACCGAGCCACGTAGTTGTTGACCATCCCTCCATTGGGGCTGACTTTCAGCGTTGTTGCGTCATCTTCTAAAGTTAAGGGGTCTCTTTCTCTTAGCTGATAGGCCATGTCTGGGTCAAGACCCTCTGGAAATTTTGCTAAAGCTAAGCCTAGTGGGGGTTTCATGTTTGGGGGAAGTGCATTGTAAACACTATTGAATCTAGTGCAACAATCTTGGACACTTTCCCCAAAATTTCTTTTAAAGTTGCTATATTATGAAAGGATTTGGAGAGGGTTATTTTTAATTTCCCATTTGTTTATAAATTTTTCGTATAAATAAGGGAGATCATTTATGCTATTAGGAGTTAAGCTTTTAAACCATTTTTTGGCTTCTCCTCCTAAGCTTTGGGAAAATATTCTCCATTTAATAGTCTCTTCTTATATTTCCATGTAATCAAAGGCATCATCCATTTTATCGACATGCCGTTGGGTAGTAGTAGATTCAGTTTCAGTGAAGTGGGGAATTCTGGATTGATAGTCATTTGGTAAAGGAACCAGATGTTGTGGTAACACTAATGGGGCATACCATGTTGCCATGATGGGAGTGAATGGAATATTGACAAGAGATGGGTTTGTGAAAGGGAAAGTGGGATGAAATGGAGTGTTTTAAGTAGTGGAAGTATGGATGGGTGTGGTGGAAGTACTTGGACCAACAAACTAATTTTGATCAGATTTGTTATGGAAGGAGCTAAAGTGATGGAGAAGTTGAAAATCAGGAGGAGTGGAAGGAGATGCTTCTCTACTGAAACTCTGCTACAAATATGTGGGCTCAACATTAGTCTGGTCAATATCACTATATGACTTGGTTCTAAATAAGTTCTTTGAATGGTGCAAGTCAAACTGAGGATCTTTCAAGACTATAAGGTGTTCAGGGACAGATCTTGTTCTTTGGATAGTCCTACCAGTAGTTAAATTCCCAGTTATAGAAGTTTTCCACAAAATATTTTTTGGATCATCAACTATAGTAGGAGGATTAGGGTCTGGATGAGATTTGGTATTGATCCTTTGTGAAGCTAGATTTAAAACTCAAAATTTTGGAGAGGCTGAAAGTTTTGGGATTGTTTTCATAAGGTTGACCTCTCACACAATGTTTAATAAAATTCTAAATATGGGACTAGGCTTATAAAACTCTTAGGACTGATTTGATACAATCCTAAGGGAATATAAAAATAACTAGTGAAGTAATAGGCCTATTGGAGGCTAGTGGAGTCACCAGGTGGATATTTTTGGTTGTTTTGAAGATAAATGAGTATGGTCCACCACCAATAATTAACAAAAGCTAATCTAGGGATTTTTTTTGGGTTTTCTTAGTTTCTTTATGTAGTCCTAAGGTTTGTAAGAGTATTCTACACCTGAATCATCATTTAGCTAAGATGGTGAAACAAACAAAGTCTACTCTTGACTATCAGTTGATTTTATTAAGCTTAACTGAGGGTCAAATGAGTCTATAAGAGTTTTTGAAGTCCTAAGGTATACTTAGATTGTCACTAACTCAGAAGGTCTCATCATGATCACTATTGTGTTATTAATGGTTGTGAAGTGGCTATGAATGGATGGATACTAATGGATACAAAATGTTTTAGCTTAATATTTACTCAAAAGGTCCCATCGTGAGCCATTATGTTAGTGTCCCATGATTTAGAAGATTGGTAGACCAAATGCACAGGGTAACATCAAACCAGTCTTTGGAGCCCTAGGACCTAGCCTTCCTGGACTCAGAGAGGGATCTCTCTATTTGTTTGCAAAGGATATGAACTTGTTTGCTTTATAGGGTTAATTTTAGGCTAGTTATTAAGTGTGAGGTTTTGTTGTTTGTTTTGGTTGGGTATAATGATCAAGAAGCATAGGTAGAATGAGGAAATATCTAAGTCATTGGGAAATGAAGTCTAATGGAAGTCATGATAAGTTCATCAATGGATCGGGGAGCATCATAGGGCAAATCTAACTTGGTCAGTGGATCTTCAAGTTTTTAGGGGTAACGAGATGGACATAAATTGTAAGAATGAAAAGTAGGACAAAGGGAAATCAAGAATCCTTTATCATATGTACTTCTATAAAAAGGGACTTAAATATCATAAGCATGAAGAGGCAATCAATAGAGAGGGCAAACCATAAATTCTTTGATTCAACTAAAGCAGATGATAATTCAAGACAAACTTTTCCAATGAAATATAGAAGGCGAGAAACTCATTTAACTTCTAGTGATTTCACCCTCAAGGACATAAAACACTTAAGACACACATATAACTGTAATCAGAGAAGAGGGAACTCCTAAAAATCCTTGATTATAGTTATGAATATCTCTAAAGAAATTAGTTAAGCAAGTACAAAGGGTATGATAAAAAAAAAACCTCTTTGACAGACTTTGAAGAATGGTACTTTAGGGAGAGATTTCAAAAATAGTGTTTTAGTGGCATCAAATAAGCAGGGCTAGCCATAAATCATGCTTGATACCAACTGTATTCAACTATTTATGAAATAAACAAGCTTAGGGGGTCTATAGAGAAATTAAGAATTCTCTAAATTGTCCTAGCAGAAGAAAACATTAAGGCAGTGAAGAATAAACATAACTAAGGTTCTTTCAGAAGACATTTCTTAGTCTAAATATTTTATTCTACTGCAACATAGAAAGGTGGAAACATAATGAAATAGGAAATAACAATAACAGATTAGAAGCAATTCACCAACAACCAAGCTCAGGGATCCAGTGATCTAGCCTCCTCCATCAACAAACAAGTCAGGGCATCCACAAGTTCCAAGACATCAATTTATTTTCAACTTCCAAGAGATTATGTATTACTTTAAAGAGTCATTAAATGTTAATAAGATAATGAGTTCAGATGCAGTATTTATCTACAAATGAGGAGGTGAAGCTTAAGCTAGGGTTTGAGTGTCATTTATTACAAAGTTAATGAATTCCTAGCCTTGAAGACCATGCAAGGCTCAAGGCAGGAATATCTGCAGCCATTTATCTGATTAATAACTTCTATCTTAATTCCTAAGGGAATATAGGTGAAATTTTTGACTTTAAGGTCTATTCATAACTTTTAAAATAACTGCTTGGCAGATATAAATATCTCTGACTACGCTCAATAACTGCCTAATGCTTTATTGAAGGAAACAAAGCACTAGGTGGCAAAAATATATTTTGAGAAGAGTAACTGTCATAGGCTGAGTCATTCGAATTTGCTTTGGGTTAATCTACCTTTTGTTTTATCTTTAATCTTTGTTTTGAGGCCTTAAACTCTGTCTTTAAACTCTGACTGTTTTTTTTTTATGATATTTCTTTCAATCTATTCGTGATCTCTGTTCTGTTCTTTTGCCTTTATCTTTTAATTTCTTAACTGTAAGCGTTTCTCTCTTTTACTACTGCTTAGCTAGCTAATCTATCTGTTTTGGATTTTAATTAAGATTATCCCTTTAATCCTTAACACTCTTTCTCTTCATTGTTCTTTTGATTGTAGTTCGTCTTCTGTGTGCAGGGGAGGCTCTTCTTCGTGGCTGGAGGGTTTTCATCCATTGATGATCATGTTTCATCGATGGAAAACACTGGTATAAGTCCTCTAGCCATTGTTGTCCTGATTTAAGCTTCTGGATCGTCATCTAGAGGCCCATTTGATTTAATTTGGCCCTGTAAAATGGGCTTCATATACTTTTGCCTTAAAAACTTGCACAAAAAACACCCTTTGTTAGTTAAAAACTTGTGGGGAGGGCTATTTCTGCAGTTTTGTGCTGTCGGAATGCTTTTGCAGAGGAGGAGGTGGTGCAGGAGGCAGGGTTCCAGAGGTGGAACAAGGAGAATTTTGAACAGGAGCGGGAAAAGTTTGAAAAATGGCGCGAAGGACAGGCGGTTTTTGAAAACCGGAAATGGTTTTATCGCGTAGAGAATGAGTGGTAAGAAGTTTTAGGTTGGAGGTGCACGATATGCCTCAGGATGAGACACGTGGCGGGGAAAAACCACCTATTTTGCACGGGTTGCAAAACACTAATCCCATCGCAGTTTTATTTGTGATATGCGATGTTGGTCGTCGGATCTCGGGATGGGAGATCAATGGTTGACGTGCATCGGGGAGGTGGTGAATAGTTGGTCGGGTGATCTGAAAATGCTCTGTATAACTTGTATGTATTTCAAGAACCTACCACTCAGTTTAAATTAAAATGATATAGCTTGTACTTGACAATTTTGCGGAATTATTTACTAAAAAGTGGTGTATGATTTCTTACTGTTTATGTGTCTTAACTTCATTTTTTCTTTATATAATTTAACATGTATGAAAACAAAATAATTCAGAAAATAATCATTCAAACACAACAACAATTTCAATCTAGGAGTTCTAACGAAATCTCCTGGGCTACGTCTCCTTTGAGCTTTGTCATCATGACTCAACTCTTTGGGATTATGGTAAGTTTTTAAAAAAAGTAAATACTTAACTCCAATGAATAAAAAAATGATCCAAAGGATTGAAAATACCACAAATATCCCTCAATTGGTTGTCCGAACTTTGTAAACAACTTTAGGCTCTTGTTTACACGATTCCTTCTGTTGGTGCACTAAGATACTCTGAGCTTCTAAATAGCACAAAATCCCTCAGAATTATGTTTCTGTCACTGAAACCACTCATAATGTATCCAATACACACCAGACATTAGCTATCAACTAATAAATTTCTCAAATGGAGCACTTCATTCCCCAAATAGGCTATCCTCCACGGTTTGCTAAGGGTTGGCCAGAACTTCACATCAGATTTTCAAGCTTTAGAAGTTTTGAAAATGTTCTTAAACCACTTCCATTGGTTACAAAATGACCAAAATAGTTAAGATATAGTTTTTATTCATCAAAAATAGCCTCCAGCTGCTCCGATTTCGCCTCAATCACCTATTGGCACCCCCTGGCACTAGTGTTAATGAAAATGACTCTGCTGATTTTTCGACCTCTAAAAGTCTTTGACACTTTCTGAAACCTCTTTAAATAGATTAATAATGATTTTTTAGTCAAGAATGACCACTTTTTCACTGCATATGGTCTCAACAACTCTTTCTAAGCCCTGCATCGCTGATGGCCAAAGCTGGCACTGATAGCCCCTGGAACATTACTGAAGCTTTTAAACCTTCAAACGTTCTCTATAGGTTCTAAAAAAAATATCATCAGATTAATAACATATTAATTATCTAATTTGGACTATTGGAACTCTGGAAAATGACTCTATCTCCCCTAGCTAGGCCTCGAACTAATTTTGTCTCATGGTGGCCCTGATGGCTCCTTCATCTTCCCTGAAGCAAAAGCTATTGAAGGTCACCTCCATTCGACTTGAAACCCATCTCAAACTCTTCCAAAGGTTGAAGAGACCCAAAATTGACTAAAATGTCATCCAATTTGGTTCAATAATGAGGAAGTTATGGCCTCCCAAAGAAAAATGCCCAATGTCACTAAAAAACCCCACTAAATGTGCGATAACTCCAGTTAATCCGACTAAACTGGCCAAAATTCTGAATTTATCGGACTCCGTTCAAAGTTGGCAGTAACTGTTCAACCTGGAATTTAATGTTTAAGTGTGGAGTGGTCACATGACCCTCTCCGCCCAAACCGCCAGTATAACCATTTGTGGTGGCATTAAATTCCAAATTTAATGGTTAGTGGGGCGCATGTGACCGGCCCCATTTAGACCACCGGCGGAAACGTTATTGATAATTGTAGCAACAAAACGTGACATAAATTAAGACGTGTCATGTGACCAAGCCCGCATAAACCGTTGGCCAACTGCTGTGGGTAAAGAAGCCCCCGGTTGCAAATGTTTGGACACATGGGGTCGGGTTAGCCCTAAGGGGCTAGCCCCTTTTCTTTCCACCAAAATAAATATAAATCATAAATCGAAATTTTGATCCATAGTGGTTAAGAAGCAATCATGTGGCATGGCGATCAGTATGCTATGTTGGCCTGCGGGAGGTCTATGGTTCAAATCCCGTGAACTCAAAATAGTTTTGATATGCCAATCCTTCTTGGCCCGGGGCCACGTGGCGACCTCTGTACCTACCACGTGGAAGCCTATGATTGGCCACAAATTTACATAGTAAATCCTTCAACAAATCATCAGTTTCCATTTGTCAAATTTCAATTCGCCCCTTTGGAATATTCCAGGGAATATGTTGGGGAATATTTTGAGGGATATTCCAAGAATATTCCTTTGAATATTCTTTTTAAAAAAAATTTCCAATGTTGGAAAGTCACACTTGGTCAACTGAATTTTGGAGTTTACTGGAGACTTCAAACCTGAATAACTTTCGCATACGACCTCCATTTTGCGAACCGTTCATGGTGCCAGAATTGCATCAATGAGAACTTTCTAGTCGTTCAGGTTTGGCACTCTTTTGAGAACTTTGAATTTTGAGCTATCATTCTAGTCCATGATCCAGTTCTGATCACACCTCCCAAATGAGAAGCTTTTGGACCCCAAAAGCTCTCTGGAATATTGAAACTGATCTGTACAACAACTAAGAATACTACACCCTCTTCTCTTCAGCCTCCAAACACTTGCCTTACATGGCTAGTGACTTTGAACCACAACTAGAAAGCAATTCACACTTCCCTTACTTGATGCTTGTCCTCCTGTCAAGAGATGTCTTTCTGACACTCACTCAGAAAATTTCTAGCGAGAAATTTGCGGAAGGAAACTGAACATCGCTACCTTTATCAATGATCCAAGATGGCTCAAACAAATGAGAGATTACAACATAAAATACATGTATATAATCGAAATTTGCATATGTACAAAATGAGTACATCTTACTATACTAAGAAGTCCATCCACTTATTACCAAGCCACCTCCATGGCGAATTTTGCTGTTGTAGCTCTTCCTCATGTGAATCTTCCATTTTCACATCAATAATGGAATCCTTTGTTCCACTTGTGCCAATATTTCTGTCCTCTTGTTGCATGTGCTTTTGACGACTAGTTGGATGCAAATTCCAACAATGAGAGACATCATGTCCCTTCTTTTGGCAATATGTGCAAAACTCATGCACCTTCTTTGAAAGTTTCCTTTGCCTCATCTGCTTCTTATATGCTTTCTTCCTCATCCAACATCTTGAAACATTATGGTTAAATCGACCACAATATGTACAACAAATCTTTCTTCCATTTAAGTATGCAAAATTATCATGCCTTGTAGAAACACAATCAAATGGATCATGGGAATATTTATACCTCTTGTACTGCTTTAAATGTTCATCCTTTTTGCCTTCTTGAGGAGATGAACTAGTAGAGGCTACAAATTTCATTTGCAGACTAACATCACCATTTTTTGTCTTGAAAACTGTTTGAACTTGCATGCATGCCATAAGCTGCATGTTTACCATCTTCTTGCTGCAACAAAGGCTTAAAGCAATGGAAATCATCTTTGAATCAAATTTGACATATTTGCATCTTAGAACTTGGAATAAAAGTTCTCTTTGAATTAGCCTCACATGCTTTCATGTTTTTGGAGTTTTCGCCATTAAATTGCACATAACCAAGACCAATATTCTTGGGTCGTTCCTCAACCGAAACAGGTTCAACCATGCCTTGTGCATGCTTGCCTAACCCTTTGCATTCATAGCCCATTTTAATAATTAACTTGGACCCTATACCTCTCGTGTGCTTTTTGAAACAACCAACACATCTTTCTAATGAGGAAACTGAAGAAAAATTAGAATGGATTACCTCTTCCTCATGCATTTTCTTGGTCAAAGCCTCTTGGGCTTGATGGAGTTTCCTCTCCATATCATGAAATATTTGAAGAATTATTCCTTCTCTTCCTTCATGGCAAACAACTATTCACGAAGTTCAGTGCTTTCTCTTTTATCCTCAAACAAAATCTGCGCCATGTCCTTCAATATAATAAAGTCACGCTTCATATCATCATCGAAGAATATTGTGAAGGAGGAAAATTCACTTGTAGAAGTTGTCATTATGATGTCAATGAAAAAAATGAACTTCAACAAAGTTCTCAAAGCTTTCAAAACAGATGACAAGATTTTTAATCAAATGGCTATAAAGACAAACTCTTATTCAAGCAGCCAAACAACAAACAAACTCCATGAGCTTATTAACAAACAATCGTCAAGAGGGTTTGTGTTCCAATGTTGTCCATAAGGTAATTTGGGGTAAGGAAGAAGCCTTTAACTCTTTCTTCCTTTTTGTTCTCTCCAAGACTTATCTAATCAGTAGCTATCCCTAAATCTCAAGCAAACTCAAACAACAATAAATTTGCAAATAGTAAAACAATCAATATTTTACACTGTTTAAACACCTTTAAAGCTACAAAAGCAAGAAAATGCCATGTCAATCAAGAAACCAAGTGCTTTGATACCAACTTGATCTGAAAATTCTTTGGATAACTTGTATTTATTTCAAGAACCTAGCACTCAGTTTAAATTAAAATGATCTAGCTTGTACTTGACAATTTTGTGGAATTATTTACTTGAAAGTGGTGTATGAATTTTTATTGTTTATGTGTCTTAACTTCATTTGTTCTTGCTGTAATTTAACATGTATGACAGCAACATATGCAGCAAATAATCATTCAAACACAACATCAATTTTAACCTAGGAGTTCACTCGAAATCTCATGGGCTACGTCTCCTTTGAGCTTTGTCATCATGACTCAGCTCTTTGGGATTATGGTAAGTTTTTTTACAAAGTAAATAATTAACTCCAATGAATACAAAAATGATCCAAAGGACTGAAAATACCATAAATATCCCTCAATTGGCTGTCCGAACTTTGTAAATAGCTTTAGGCTCTTGTTGACGCGATTCCTTCTGTTGGTGCACTAAGCTACTTTAAGCTTCTAAATGGCACAAATTCCCTCAGAATTCTGTTTCTGTCACTGAAACCACTCCTGATATATCCAATACACATCATACATCAGCTATCAACTGATAATTTCTCAAATTGAGCACTGAATTCCCCAAATAGGCTATCCTCCATGGTTTGCCCAGGGCTGCTCAGAACTTCACATTAGATTTTCAAGCTCTATAAGTTCTCAAAATGTTCTTAAACCACTTCCATTAGTTCCAAAATGACTGAAATAGTCAAGATATATTTTTTATTCATCAAAAATAGCCTCCAGCTGCTTCGGTTTCAGCTTAATCACCTATCGGCACCCCCTGGCACTAGGGTTAATGAAAATGTCTCTGCTGAGTTTTTGACCTCTAAAAGTATTTGACACTTTCTGAAACATCTATAATAGATTTATAATGATGTTTTTAGTCAATAATGACCACTTTTTCACTACATATGGTCTCAAACAACTCTTTCTAAGCCCTACACTGCTGCTGGCCAAAGCTGGCACTGATGGCCCCCGGAACTTTACTGAAGGTTTTTGACCTTCAAAATTTCTCTACAGGTTCTAAAAACCATCTCATAAGATTCATAACATATTACTTATCCAATTTAGAATATTGGAACTCTGGAAAAGGACTCTAGCTCCCTTGGCTAGGCCTCAAACTGATTTTGTCTCATGGTGGCCCTGATGGCTCCTTCATCTTCCTTGAAGCAAATTATACTGAATATCACCTCCATTTGACCTGAAACATGTACCAAACTCTTCATAAGGTCTAAGAGACCCAAAATTGACTAAAATTTCATCCAATTTGGTTCAATAATGAGGAAGTTATGGCCTCCCAAAGAAAAATTCCCAATGTCACTAAAAAACCCCACTAAATGTGGGATAACTCCAGTTAATCCGACTAAACTGGCCAAAATTCCGAATTTAACGGACTCCACCCAAAGTTGGCGATAACTGTTCAACCTGGCATTTAATGTTTAAGCGCGGAGTGGTCACATGACCCTCTCCTCCCAAGCCGCTAACATAACCATTTGTGGTGGCATTAAATTCCAAATTTAATGCTTAGTGGGGCGCATGTGACTGAACCCATTGAGACCGCCAGCGGAAACGTTATTCATAACCATAGCAAAAAAAAGTGACATAAATTAAGACATGTGTCATGTGACCAAGCCCACATAAATCGTTGGCCAACTGTGGCGGGTAAAGAAGCCCTTGGTTGTGAACGTTTGGACACATGGGGTCGGGTTAGCCCTAAGGGGCTAGCCCCTTTTCTTTCCACCAAAATAAAATATAAACAATAAATTGAACCTTTTTATCCATAGTGGTTAAGAAGAAATCATGTGGCACGAGGGTCAGTATGCTGTGTTGGCCCGCGGGAGGTCTATGGTTCAAATCCCATGAACTAAAAATAGTTTTGATATGCCAATCCTTCTCGTCCTGGGGCCACGTGGAAACCTCCAAACCTGCCACGTGGCAGCCCATGATTGGCCACAAATTTACATAGTTAATCCTTCAACAAATCATTAGCTTCCATTTGTAAAAATTTTATTTGCCCCTGTGGAATATTCTGAGGAATATTCCTTGGAATATTCTTTTAAAAATTTTTCCAATCTTGGAAAGTCAAACTTGGTCAACTAAATTTTGGAGTTTACTAGAGATTTCAAACCTGAATAACTTTCACATATGACCTTGTTTTGTGAATTGTTCACGGCGCTAGAATCGCAGCGACGAGACCTTTCCGGTCATTTAGTTTTGGCACTCTGCCAAGCACTTTGAATTTTGAGCTATCATTCTGGTCCATGATCCAGTTCTGATCATTGGGCCAGCGGTAATGGAGGACAGGTGGCGAGATGCGGTTGGATGGCGGGGTTTAGTGGAATATGGGCCCGAGGCCTTAAATATTAACGAAAAGTGTTAAGTTATAAGGTTTATGGAGGGTGCCGAATATAGTGGGAGGCAGGGCCCGTTTATAATAATTCAAAGGTTTAAGGGTGCCTATTATAAGGTTTGAGGGGTTTATGAAATGAAAGGCAGAGGCATTATTTTATACGGGGAAGGGCTTAGGATAAGCGGGGGTCGAGGTATTATGAGTGTGAGGGGGTTGGGGCTTAGAATAAAAAGGAGCTTGGGGCCTATCTTTTATAAAAAGAGTGGGTTTAAATATAAAAACAATGTTTTATATATAATTTAAAAGACCCGATAGGCTAAAAACTTAGTTTTAAAAAATGTAAAAGAGAGCTTTTAGATTGTTTAATATTTCAGAGGAATAATTATGAATGGGGGGGTGCTTCATGAGGGTGTTTAGAAAAGGGAAAAAATGGGTTTTTCAGAGGGAAGAAGGGAGGGAATGAGAGTGTGGGTAAGATAGTCAAAATGAGGTTAACAGGCCCAGAAAATGAAGTCTTTTTGGAGTAGTGAGGTGAAACTTAAAGGGAAAAGAAGGAGAAATTTAGTGAAATAGTTTGACTTAGGATGATGAAGGTAGTGAGATTTCTAAAACTCACAATATTTCTCAACTTTTTTTTATAGAAATATAGGATTATAACTTAGTCACCTTTTGATATCAACAAAAATTACTGATGACTAACATGGTATTCATAAGCTCTCTAATGGGAAAGCTAAATATATTAAATGATACCAAGCTGAGATCCTTAAAATGGGAAGATCTATCCTCATTCCCTATCTACATAAGCTTCTTAATTTGGCTATAATGCATGGCTTCCCTCAACTTTGGACGCAAAGCCTTATTGTAGCTATATTTAAAAATGGGGACAAGAGTGTTCCATCCAACTACATGACCATTATGGTTAGCCATACCCAGGCTAAGATTTATGGGCTCATTTTGGAAAATAAGCTTAGCCTTTGGCTTGAAATCTAGAGAAAAAGAGCTAAAGGACAAGCTGGTTTTAGGAGGCATCACTCGACTATTGACCATCTGGTCACTCTTAGAATCATTGTGGAGGAATGTCGCAATAGTAAAGCCGATATATTTTGTTTCTTTGTGGACTTTAGAAAAGCTTTCGACACTGTCCCTCAAGATAAAGTTTGGGAGAGACTTAAAGAGATCATGGTCCCTCCTAAGCTAAGGATTGTTGTGATCTGTCTCTATGAGACCGTCACTACCAAGCTTAAGACCAACGAGGGGTGCTCCAAAGGAATTCAATTCAATATTGGAGTTAAGAAATGGTGTCCCCTATCTGCTACCCTTTTTGGCATATACATCGATAAGCTAGAGGCGTGTCTGGAATTTGCGAGGTGCAAGGGCACCGAGCTTACTGGTTTTCTCATTACTCTTCTCCTCTATGCTGATGATATCGATCTTCTTGCAAAAAGGCATGATGACCTTGACAAGCAGCTCCAAATTATTCATTACCAATGCTTCAAGATGGGTATGAAAGTTAATACCGACAAGACTAAAGTCATGATCATTAAATCCAAAATTATCACCCATGGTAGTTTCGTGTATAATAACGAGTGCTTAGAGCAGGATTATTCTCATAAGTATTTGGGCATTGACTTCCTTCATCATCTCAACTAGAATTATAACATCGAGAAAAGGATTATTGGGGGATGTAAAGCTTATTATGATCTTGAAAACAATTTTAAGCCGGTCGATCTTTACATTTGGAGTAAAAAGAGGTTCCTCTTTGAGATCCTTGTCACCCTTTTTGTCTTATATGGATGTGAAATTTGGGGTTGCAGTATATGCAGAGAGTTATGGAGGAAGATTGAGATGATTCAAAATAAATTCATAACCTAAAACCTTAAGATCAAGGGAAATACTCCCTATCCTATCCTCTTGATCGAATCTGGTTTGTCTCCCTAAAATTTCTTCTAACTATAGTCAAAACCATCACCTTCGCCTCAAGCGCGAGTGGCATAAGGATGCCCAATCCTAGCTCAACCATTGGGGAATTAAGGAGGAGCTTATTATGGGATGCAAAGATAATATCAAAAATACTATTACCTCCAAGTTTAAGGACAAGATGTGGGAGGATCATGAGTTGGAGGTAAAAGGAAGTGATCAACCCCACCCTTGATATTAATAATTATCTCTCTGTGTTGTCCAGCAATAAGAAAAAAATGAACATCGCTAAGATAAGAACTAATTCCCATGAGCTTCAGAGTGAGACCGGGCGGTGGTCTATTCCCAAGACCCCATGGAACAATAGAATCTACCAAATCTGTGATTCCAAGCAGGTTGAAGATGAAAAGAACTTCCTTTTAGACTACCCCACTCTTACTCACATTTGCTCTAAATTCCCTACCATCTGCCACACATTCAATCTTCTTGACCTATTAAGCCAAGCCACCTATAGCGACCTTGGAGCACTTATTTCCCTTCTCTTTGACCATAGAAACAAGATTTTGACTAATCAAACTTAGATTCTTTCTCCTCTCTTAAGGTCCGATAGACCGCATTGGTCTTAACGGATGGTAACCACCACCACCACCACCACCACCATCATCAACATCATCATATATATATATATATATATATATATATATATATATATATATATATATATATATATATATATATATATATATATATAGATATATATATATGTTGGTTTTGTGATATATTTGGCTCTGCTGAGCAACTGGAGTGGTTTTTGCATAGGGTTCTCTGTGGTGTGCAGGTTCGTTGCGGCCTCTCTGCCTGCCAGATAGAAAATTTATTTTCTTTGTAGGGTTTGAAGAGAAAAAAATTAAATTCATGAGGGCCACAATCAAATTCAAGCCTTTCTATTAAGTTGGAAACCAAACTTTTCAGGGATTTTGATTTTGATTCTAGAATTTAGAAGGCTGCAGCCTTCGATGCCTTACATTTCACTCCAAAAATTGAAAATCTGACAGGGCCAGAAGAGTTTTATTACAAATTTGTGGTTTGATATTATTTTGATGTCATTTTTCTAGCATAGTCGCAAAGGATTCTTGGAGTTGTTTGAACAAGGTTTTAGGCGTTATTTTGCAATAAAAAAATTTGTGAATTGCTGGGGCATTTCGTTGAGGCTTCCTGGGCGGCCTCTGCCTGGTTTATCCAGCTCTGTGATGATCTGGCTCTACCGAGAAACTAGATTTATTTTTGCGTGGGGTTCTCTGTGGTGTGCAGGTTCGTTGCAGCCTCTCTACCTGGTTGAGTTTTTGTTGCAGTTCTTTTCGCCGTGATTGCTGCCTGCTTGTGTTTTTAGTCCTTTTGGCCAGGGTTGTTGCTACTGGAGTTCTGGTTTGTGCAGTTCGGGGTCTGGCTTGGAACCCTCTGTGATGATCTGGCTCTGCAGTGATCCAGATCTTAGAATTGATTAGTTATTATTGTTGTGGTGAGAATCTCTACTGCCTCACATATACCGTGGGCGTGGAGATAAAACAACAGATATCTTTTGCTCCATCGAATAGGGTTCACATATCTTTCGAACTAGGGGTTCGTTGATTTTCCCAATCCTAGTCACCTTTGAGTCTAGTATGGTTCCTAGCTTCGTGAAGATAATTGCTGGCCCAATTTTTTCTGCCTTTGAGAGTCAAGCTCCTGCCCATATTGTGAGTGAAGCCCCATCTCCCATGGTGCAGGTGGTTAAGGCCTTACTAGATGACGCCTTGAATTTTTCTGAAAGTGCCTTAATTTGCCAGTTTAATGGCTTTTGACTACGATTGACAGCTCTCCATAGTTGGATATCGGAGGTATGGAAGCCTGTCATTTTTGATGAAATTAATATCTACCCTTGTTCTAAGGGTTTATTTATAGTATATTTTGGAAACTCTGAAAGCAGAAAACGCATTTTAGATTCCGACCCTTGGTTTTGGGAAAAATCGGGCCTATTCATGAAGCCATGGAACCCATCATTCGATCCCTCAACAATAGTCATAACCTCAACACCAGTTTGGGTCAGATTTCCAAACCTACCTTTGCATCTCTGGAATCTCTCCTCACTAAAAGCCATTGGAAATGCAATTGGGAAATTTTACTGCAGGCGCTCAGAAACAGAGGAATATGTCAGAACCACCTATGCACGCTTCTGTGTAGAAATGGACTTCAGCGTCGGATTCCCAGCTGAAATAATCCTAACAAGAAAATACTATGTATGGAACCATAAACTCAACTATGAAAGTGTCCTCTTCAGATGCCGATCTTGCTTTGAGATAAGCCATCTAGCCAAAAATTTCCCAAAAGTCTCCTAGAAAAATTCTTCTAGAAAGAATCACCATAGATCTACATGGTGGTAAGGAGCAAAAAAGGAACATTACACTATCATCAAGGAAGAATACTCTCCACAAAACTCTGAATCGCAAGAAATCAGGCAAGAAAGAAACAACCCTCAAGACAAGCAGGGGGAAAGCCCTGCCCAAAAAAAAAAAAAAAACTCGACAACCCCTCAAGCAAAAAAAATTATGAGGATTTGAATACCACGCAAAATAAATCTTCATTTAGCAGCAAAATAGATCTCCCAGATCCTGAAGATAAGACACCCGTGTCCCAAGAATAAGAAGACATGAAGGAGGTGCAAGATAAAGGGAGTTGGAAGATCGTAGAGAAGAAAAAGAAAGCTACAACACCAATCTCGCCAAGAAAGATGAGAAGCCAGACGATTAAGAACTAAGAAAATTATAGGTCTGATAGACCAAAGTTTGGTCTCAGTGGACGCTAACCATCATCATCATCATCATGAAATAGAAATTTTCAAATAAAAAAAGAAAACAAAATCCAAATTTTTTTAAATAAAAAGTTAAAAAACTTAAAAAAGAAAGAAAGAAATTAAAATTAAAATAAAAAAATAATGAATTTGAAAAAAGAAAAAAAAACAAATAAATTTTAAAATATAAATTAAATTAAAATAATTTTTTCTATTGAATTAAAAAAAAATTGAGCGGGGCTCAGCCGTTGGGTGGGGGGCGACAGCCCCCCCCCCCCCCCCCCCCCCCCCCCCACTCGATGGTTGATCCCCACAGCCCCCTTAGCGGCGGAGGTTGATTTCGAGAATCAACCTTTGTCGCGAAGGGGTTCACAGGGCTTGACTGCTGGGAGGGGAGCTGCTAGCTCTCCCACCCGCTCCTCGGCCCCCTTGACAGTGGAGGTCGATTTCGAGAATTGACCTCTACCGCTAGGGGGCCGCAGAGCTCGGCCGCTGGGCAAGGGGAAGAGTTGGAAACTCTCCCCCCGCCTGACGACCAAGCCCTGCTCACGTTTATTTTTTTAATTTTAATTTTAATAATTAAAAAAAAATTAAATTAAATTTTTTTTTTTTAAATTAAACTAATTAATTAATTGATTTATATATTTTAAATTTAATATCTCTCTCTCTCTCTCTCTCTCTCTCTCTATATATATATATATATATATATATATATATATATATATATATATATATATATATATATATATATATATATATATATATAAATTATTTTTATAAAAAAAATATTTATTCATATTAAATAACAGACCAGCCCTGAAGGGTTTTACATTTGCTCCTTGAGCTGTATTGTCTTGATGGATTCTAAAAAATATTGCCATACATAGCCTTTTTACAAAAATTCTGAAACATAAAACAAAAATAGGAAAAAATATTTTCCTAATTTCATCTTTTGTGGAATATATCGAGCTTTGAAGGATTTATGAAAAGACTCTTCCTGATTCATAGGAAGTATATCACAAGAAGATCATAAAAAACATTGTTCAAACATGTATAAATTCCTCTGCAGCGGAGGAAAAATCCATAATCGTCAAGTGTCCTAGGATAAGAATCAAAGCTTGTTTTGATAAAGTGTCAGCCTCTGAATTCAGCTCTTTGTAAACATGTTTGAAGGATAGGTGCTTAAACTTTGGGAAGAAACTTTGAATGGAACATAAGACCGCCAGTAAATGGGGGGCCATGATCTGAGAGCGATGAAGAGCCCAGTCCATAACCACCTTCGAATCACCAAAGCACTGTAAATTTGATATACCTTTGTTGATTTCAACATACAAAACTGCCTAGAGCGCTGCCAATTCGGCCTTAATGTTGGAGCCATGACTGGGCACAAACTTGATCAAAAATTCATTTTCCCGACTGAGATGGAGGGTGGCTTTGCACTTGTGAGTGGGGGATACCCTTGGTTGGATCTGTGGAAAAAATCCCAAGGCACATCATGGTTTATATCCGGGGGTTGTATTATCCGAAATTTGTGTGCTTTGGGTGGACCCTTGTGTTCGTTTGTCCACTGTAAAATTAAATCCGAATTCAGTTCCTCTGGAATGGATTTTTCATGAGAAATAGCCATGCTTCTTGCCCACCAAGTGCCATATGTGAAGAAGGAAGGGAAAGTTGCAAAGGCGCTTACCCTGGGAATCGCTCCACCATCGTTTCATATGAGAGAGAACACAATCTTCCGCTTTGCGCTGAGTTGATGTGAATGAGGAAACCCACTTGTTCCAAACTGAATCTATATAAGAACATAAAAGGAATAGGTGAGGCCCAGTTTTAGCATCTATTCCACAAAGAGAACATTGGCTCGGTCCTTCCCAGCCATGACATTGAAGATTTTCCCAAGTTAGGAGTCTATTATTAAGAACTAGCCATAACGCAATTTTGGCCTTTAATTGACCAGGAGCTTTCCATAATTGTTTCCACCAATCCATTTTTTCCACTGAAATAGATTCCTCTATAATTGATTTATATCCTTTGCTTGTTGTGTATGAACTAGATGTTGAGTTTTTTGTCCATACCAAAGAGTCTTCAGTCTCCTGGTCTAGATGAATGAAATTATTTGCAAGAAGGAGCACAAAGGATGACCATTCCTGTGATTCCGCCTCATTTGGCCCGAGAGAAATTGCCGTTTTCCAGCCAGAAGTTCCCCATACCTGTGGGTAGGAAGGTGCTACATCCGCAATAGTGTGAATATGGTTTATTTGAAGATTATTTCTAAGCCCCTTAGAAAGTTTGTAATCTTCACCTGCCCCAACCCAAGGATCTTTTCCTATTCTAACTTGGGTGCCATTTTTAATATTCCAGTCCAGTTTCCAATGAACAGGAATGATTGAACGAGTGCATTCCAACCAATCGAACCATTTCTATGAGATTTGTTTTGAGTTAAGAACCATGCTGAGACAATAGATATCGGCAAGTATTTTGCATAGATAATATTTCCCCACAAAGAGCCCGGATTCTCAGCAAGCCGCCATAAGGATTTTGTAGCCAAGTATAAACAAAAGATAGGAATATTTTTTATTCCCCAGCCTCCTAGATTCTTTGGAAGAGCTAGGGTTGACCACTTAGATAACAATATTCCTTCATTCTTTTTATTGGCTGTCCAAAGAAAAGAGAAACATTTTTTCCAAATTTTGTGTAGAATTCCTTTTGGGATAGCAGCAATAGTGGCCCAATATACTAGATACTCTAAAGAATGGATTTTAGAAGCACCAGATGACCTCCTTTGGAAAGGCATCGGTTTGTCCAATGCATAATTCATTTTTCAATATTTTGATAAAGCCAAAGCTAGTCCCCGAAAACATAAGAATTTGGTTTTAGTGTAAAGCCTAAATATTTGAAACCAAATGCCTAATCGAAGTGGGGAAAGGGAAAATATGATTTGAGATCGGTCAGTAAAAAATCCAAAGTGGTGTTATGGCCCAAACATGATTTGTCAATGTTTATCTGCATTCCTGTTGCCTGCTGATAGAGATCAAGAATTTTTTTTAAATTTATGGCATTTTCTCTTGTGGCATCACCAAACAATATGATGTCATCTACAAAAATAATATGAGTCAGATATTCGAAACCCGCAATGTGGATTCCTTTAATATTCCCTGATTCTTGCACTTGTTTACACAGATGACTTGAGGATTCTGCAATTAAAAGGAAAAAAAAGGTGACAGAGGGCATCCTTGTCGTAAAACCCTTGAAGAACGAAAAAAATCAGATGGGGAAGCCATTGATAAGGACTGCAAAATATGCCGATTGGATGCATCCCATGATCCATTCCACAAACTCCACTACCACCCCAATTTGTATTAATAAGAGCTTCAAAAAGTCTAGTTTACCCTATCATATGCCTTGGACAAATCTAATTTGAGGGCAAAGGAGATTTTTTGTTGAGATGAACAAAGTGAAGAGATTCTTGTGCCAGAGAGATTGCATCACGAATCTGTCTCTTATGAAGGAAACCAAACTGTTCATCTGAGATAATTCTGCTTAGGATGGGTTTCAATCATTGTGAAATGATTTTCGAGATCAATTTGTAAATTAGATTGCATCATGGGATGGGAAGAAAATCCCCAAAGGAAGAGGGGTTTGGCTCTTAGGGATAAGTGTGATAAAAGTCTAATTTATCGAGCCTAGGAATTTTCTGGATCTTTGTGATTCCTTTACTACTTTAAGCATATCATCTTTTGACAGATCAAAAAAACCTAGATAGAATTCTATGGTCAGACCATCCAGACTTGGGCTCTTACCTTTCTGAAAGGATCGTAGAATATGCTCAAGTTCAACATCATCCACTTCTTTTTGTAGTGTTTTATTCATCTCTTTCGTGATCATCTGAGGGAAAAGTTGAAGGACTTGAAGAATTTCCTGAATCGGGAATCCCTCCAGATCTGAGAAAGTAGAATTGAAATGTTTTACCCCAGATTTTTATTTTTCGTTAAAAGAGCTAACTTTGTCACCATAAGAATTATGGATCTCCCGAATAGTGTTTTGGTTGCGTCCGTGGGACATAAAACTCTGAAAAAAATTTGTATTATTATTTCCTTCCTGAATCCAATTTGCATGGCCCTTTAGTCGCCATAATTGTTCCTCCTTCAGGAGGAGGTCATGATGCTTAAGCTCCAGAGATTTTAGGGTATCGAGTTCAGCTTCAGAGAGGATACCCTTGTTATTTATTTTATAGAGGTTGGCGATATCAGCTTCATTATTTTTTAACATCTCCTGTTGTCTGGCCCGAAAATTATGAACCCACCCCTTTGTCACCTTTTTGACAAGAGTAATGTTTGTTTCCCATTGTTGCATATATGAATCAGACTAGTCAGAGGATAGATGGGTCCACGAGTTGGTTATCAGGGATCTATAATCTTCCTCTAATAACCAAACTGGGTTGAATATTAGAGGGGAGGGAGGTTTTTGTTTAGGAGATTCCATAGAAAAAACAATTGGGTGGTGGTCTAATAATCCACCGGCCTCCAACCACGACTGAATTCTGAGATTTATATCAAAAAGTCTATCCGATATAAGAAATATATCCAGCCTCTTTGCGACGACCTCTTCATTTTTTCGATTGTTCCTCCAAGTGGGGGCGAGTTTCAGTGGTTGAACATCTACCATCCTATGTGCTTCCAAACTAGATTGGATAAAAGGGGCCAAAGGGTCAAATCTAGCCGAAACCCCCCAAACCTCCTATTGAGAAAGGGTAAAATTTAGGTCACCCCCCATAATCAAGTTCTGAGAGTGAGCGACTTCAGAGGAGAACATAGACAACCAGTAGAATAGTTTTTCAGAACAGGGACCATAAATATTTAAAAAGGAACCATTTTTTGGTCAACACAGAAGGACCTAATATAGGCTGGGTGGCAGTCATAAGAGAGGATTGATAAAGAAGGGCTTCAGGCTGTAACCAAACCCCCCGCCAGGTCCATAGCATCACTGGTAGCGAAAGTCCAATATTTTAACCATTTCGATAAAAATTCCAAGACTCGGGAACCTACTACCTTTGTCTCTTGTAAGAAAAGGACATAAGGGAAATAGTTTGTACTAACCGTTTGAGGGCTAGCTGAGAGGGGGTGCCCCCAAGACCCCACACATTCAAAGAAAGGATGATAATGAGGGGCCCTTATTTGGGCCTTTCACTGCTCCAAGGGCCCTTTGAATAGTTTTTTTTTCTTCCAGCATGGATATCCATTGAAGCTTGATTCTGTGCTTTAGACAGATGGGTCTTGCACCCTAAAATGATTTTAGGCGGTGGATCAAAAACTAGACCTCCCTTTATAGAATTATCAAAATTATGAGAGGAGCGAGATCTCAGCTTCGATATGTAGGATGGAGAGGAAGGAGGAAGGGGAATCTCTCGAGATACAGCCAGAGGAGACTCCATCTTAGGGGAAGATGGGGGAGAGGGAAGGAGAGGGGAAGGACCCAGAGATATAGAGGGAGGTAGAGAGGAGACAGGGGAGGAGCACGATGAAAGATAAGTGCCCCCTTTTTCAAACTTAGGAGGATTAATATTATTAGAGATTAATGGAGGAGGAAAGGCCATAGCGGGCATACCTTTATCAGAAGAGGATGCGACGTCGAGGACCTGCTGAGGCACATCCTTTTTCAGCTTAGGAGCGCTTGACTCAGGGACAAGAATGCTAGTATGAGGCTTAAGGAGATGTTCTTTCTTCTTCCACACCTTTTTATATTTAGGCCTTGAGAGATCAGGACACGGACAATCCAGGGCAAGGTGGCCAACCTTTCTACACATGAAACATCTAAAGGGAAATTTCCAGTAGTCTAGACATTGAGTCCATGAGCTCCCATGCATTTCAATAACAATGCCTTCATATAAACCATCGCGCATGTCAAGTTATACTTGAATCTTTGTGCATCTTTGGTCCAATTTCGTATCCCAGTCATCTTCTAGAGCAATGAACGTGCCTAGTTTGCTGCCAATTGCTTCAAGAAGGGGAAATTTCCATAAGAATTGATGGAGTCCAGGGAGGATTACCCATACTCTTTGTAAATGTTGAGGGGAGCGCTCAGCGTTGAAGTGCACGTCCAAATTCTGTAGAACAAGTCCAGCAGGACCTCAATTCCACACTTGATCAGTAAGTTTAAGTTTTTCTTCTACCAAAATTACTTTGAAGAGGAGCCATCCTCGGTAGAGTTGGTGAAAGGATGGTGAATAACCCATCAAGGGATTCCAATGCTCATCAATCCAGGCAAAGATAACTTCAATTGACGCCATCCGCCTACAGAAACAACCCACGAGAGTGTTGTCCAAAAATTTTGGCACCTCAGAGATCAAAATGTCTACCCCAACAACGAGTTTTGCATTTCCAAACTTAGATCGAACTCCTTCCTTACTCATTTTGGTTTGGGACCACATGCCTGTGAAGGATCATTACCTGTGGAGGTGGTGTGATCACCGTTATGTAGTACAAGAGAGGCATGATGCAGAGGAAGGGTGGTAGGAAAAGAATTATCCTTCTGAGTGCCTTGGGAGGAGAAAATAATGGAATGATTAGCCCTGTGCATAAAATCATATTGTCCTTGGAGTACGTGACCAGACTCAGGACTGTAAATGAGATTAGTCTCATCATCACTCATGATGATGCATAGGGGAGCAATTGTTTGCAGGAGGGAGAGTGATCATGAGATGACGTTAGAGGAGTAATGGGAATAAGGGTGGTAGCGGTACAAATGAAAAGGGAGAAGGTAAACCCAATACCTAGGAAAAACTACCCAACCCCGCAGACAGAGAAGGGTGATCACATGCAGAGACTGCAGCATTCAAGGGCCGCAGGGGCCGATGATGATGATGATGATGATGATGGTTAACGTCCACTGAGACCAAAATTTGGTCTATGGGACCTAAAGAAATGAATTATTTATTTTGATTTAAAATTTTACTTCTATGCTGAAAGAGCTTGGAGAAAAGCGTCCTGAGCTCACTATAATTTTGACATGCTAAAATTATAGGAAGGTCGATATTGTAACAAATATTATGAAACCGAGATCTAATGTGGGTGTACGCAGGGCACTCTAAGAGGAAGTGATTTTCATCCTCAATGTTCATATTCTCACAGAGATGGCAGATCTTTTCCACCCATGGTGTTTTAGGAACTGTCCACCGATCTGTCTCACTATGGAGCTCATGAGAGTTCGTTCTTATCTTGGCTATATTGATTTTATTCTTTGAGCTAGTTAAAACATAGAGGTACTTTTGATCTTCTAGAGTAGGGTTGATGACCTCCTTGTAATATCTTAATTTTCTTTTAGCCTCTAAATATTTCTCACACCACATTTTCTCTTTAAATTTAGAAGTAACAATATTTTTAATGTTATTAATATTCTGCAATGCAACATTTTCGTCGATTTCCCAATGGTTGAACTAGGCCCTGATATCTTTGTACCAACCTTGTTTAAGCCTTAGGTGTATTTGGCTAGAATTTAAAGATAGCTTAGGAAGTCTAAGGTCTCCCATGTTATTGATTTTGTGCTTGTACAATAGGAGTCTAGTCATAGATAGGCTCTCGATAGGGGAAAGACACACTTCTATAAGGAGAATAGGATATGGTGTATTGATTTTAATTTTGAGGTTATATGTTATAAAATGCTTTTGGATTTTCTCAATATTTCTCTAGGATTCTATAGAGATGCTGCAACCCCAAACCTCACATCCATACAAGATAACAAGAGTGACTAAAGTTTCAAAGAGGAGCTTCTTTTTATCCCACATCATAAGTTTTGCTGCTTTAAAATTATTTTCAAGACCAAAATAATCTTTCCACCCTCCATTAATCCTTTTCTCAATGCTATAGTTCCAATTGAGCTTGTGATGAATATCAATTCCTAGGTACTTGTAAGAAGACACTTCCTCCAAGTTTCTGTTGTCATACACAAAGTTAGCGTAAGTGTCCTTCTTGGATTTGATAATCATAACTTTTGTTTTGTCATTGTTAACAGTCATACCCATGGTAGAGCAGAAATCCTTAAGAAGTCTTAGTTGATTATCAAGATCAGATGGGCACCTTCCATAAGAACAATATTGTTATCATATAGAAGAAGGATGATGACTATTCTAGCTAATATCGTGCCAACACAACCTGCTTCCTCTAAACAACCTTCTAGCTTGTCTATGTAAATGCCAGATAGGGTAGGGGAGAGGGGGGAACATTGTTTAACTCTGATATTACACTTAATATCTTTCGACCACCCCTCATTTCTCTTAAACTTGGCAATTAAATTCTTGTATAACCATATAGTGGAAACTCTCAACTTGAAAGGAACCTGTAGCTCTTCTAATCTAGTCCATAGATTATCTCTAGGTACCGTATCGAAAGCCTTTCTAAAGTCCTCAAATTAGCAACAAAAGAGATTGGATTTATCATTACGACATTCCTCCATAATGATCCTGAGAGTAACGAGGTGGTCCGTTGTTAAGTGCTGCCTTATAAAACCCTCTTGTCCTTTAGCCCGCTTACCTTCAGTTTCAAGCCATATGCTCACATTATTTTCGAAAATAATACCATATAATTTGGCTAAGAGAGGGATAATCATATTTTTCTGATAATTAGAGGGGTTATTTGTATCCTCACTTTTAAAAATAGGAATAATGAGGCTTTGAGTCCAAGTTTTAGGGAAACCTTGCTTGACTGCTTGATTGAAAAGCTTGTGGATGTGAGGGATGAGGACAGGACCCCCAATTTTTAAGATTTTTGCCTAGTAACCTTCAATGTCCTTAGTTTTTCCATTTTCTAGGCACTTAATCCCAAAATCTGTGTATTCTAATGAGAAAAATTCTTCAGGTGTGTGCAGGTTTTCAAAGTTATCTATGACATTTGGAGATTCATAAATCTTTTTAAGATAGGAATTCTAGTCGTGTAAAGAAATTATATTATTATCTTTAGTTTTTCTAGTTAGAATCTGCCTCCATAATTTTTGAGGAGCTACCTTAGAGAGGTGTAAGAGATTTTCTTGCATTTTATGAATATACTGCATTTTTTTCCTTTTAGTTAGGGCTTTGTATATTTTTATCTTGCCAATTTTAAGAGACTCATCAACATCTTCCTTAGTTTATCTCCTTGCACTTTTACAATCTTTATCATACTAAGGGTTGTTTTTTCTATTTCTTTTATTACTTGAAACTTCGATTTAGAACTTGTTAATAGAATATGAGAGGGTTGTAGTAAAATTATGATAGAGGTTTTCTATGTTGTCTATACTAGATAAAGGAAGCAAATTAATTTTTAATTCATTTAGAAAAATATCATTTTTATTTCTATCAAAGATTAAGATATTTTGGCTATAAGGATTATCTTCTATGGGATATCTATGCATGACAAAATTAAGAGTTACAATTAAATGTCTATGATCTGAGTCAGGCTCGTGGTCTTTCAAGATGTCAAAATTTATTATTTCATTGTATAAAGGGATATCAGAAATAACATAGTCTACCACGCTGCTACCAAGCCCATCGATACAAAACATCTGGCTAGAATTGGGCCACTTCTTTAGACCATTGCAAATTATGAGATCCTGAGCACTACAAAGCTTGACTAGCTCAGACCCAAACAATTTCCCCCTAGATCTTCAAAGCTTCATTTTTACCGACTAGCTAGAGTAAGGTCTTTGTCTAACCAAAGAGGATTAGGGTTGGAATAATTGCTAAGAAGAATATCTTGGTTGCTCGAAGTTCGAGCATTAAAGTCACCCATTAAGAGAATATTACCTTAATTCCTTACGCTATAAATATCATTCTCTAAACCATTGTAAGAACCATTTTTATTTAAAATTTTTTTCTTATAGAAGTTAGAATTGATAGGGGAAAAACAACGGATTGCTATGTAGGTTTTTTAATCATTAATTTCAGTAATCTCTATCCAAATATATTGGTTGTAAGGGTATTTTTTATAAATCCTAGCATCGGGGGAGATGATCTTCCTAATGTAACAAGATATACCCCCAATGCCTCTACGGTAGGATTGCTTGTTCCATATTGACCATAGTACAAAGCCATCTATGTTAGGGCCTTAGATTCTTCCTGCTCCCAAGTTTCAACTAGCAATACAACATCAACCTCATTCAAGATCCAACTTAGCTTGGGGCCTTTGTTCCATGGAAAGCCGCGACAGTTCCAAGAAATAATTCAGAGCATGTTGAATTGCTATTTTTTACTATATTTTTGGTTTCTATCTCAAATAACGACTTTTATATTTCTGATTATTGCCCATTTTCCTTCCTTCCTAGCTTCTTTTACCTTTTGAAAATCCTTTCTTAATTCTACTTGATCTTTTGGAATGAGATATTCATTTATAAATATTAACGTTCCTATTAGACTTGAGGTTTTACTGAGTATGTCTTACATAGGGTCAGTAGAGCTCACCTTTATCCGGATCAATGTTCCTTTATTCTCAGTTAATTTCCCCAACCTTGTTGCTTTTGTGAGACACATTGTTTCAATTTTTAATCCATTATGTAATTATGTCTAGGCTATGGCTAAATTATCCTCATCTACCTCCTCTTTCAAACCGAAGATTATAATATTCAAGGCCCTTTTGTTATGCTCATTGCGCCGAGAGGCGCTCTACAGCCCAGTATATAGGGATGTGTAGATGTAACGTGTGTAATGTAAATGTCGGCCCAATATATAGAGATGTGTAGATGTAATGTGTGTAATGTAAACTTTTGATATGTCGGGCCCAATATATAGAGATGTGTAGATGTAATGTGTGTAATGTAAAATTTTAATATGTCAGAGTGTATATAGATGTGTAGATGCCATGTGAGTAATGTAAATTTTTGATATATTTACCACTTTAATACCAGAATACCATGGGCCAAAGACCATATTTATAAAAGACGTATGGTAAATAAATAAAATATAAGTAAACCATATATATGGTAAATAAATAAAAAGTCTTTTTATTTTTACTCCATAATCCTATTTATATTTATGAACACCAAAAGGTGGTTTTATTTAGGTGAATCATGAGCTAAATACCATGGGCCAAATGATTATTAATACATGCCAAAAAATCATTATTAACCCTAATATTAATATTAATATTATTATTAATTTTAATATTCACATTATTATATTATAATATTAATATTATTAAATTTAATTAATGTAAAAATGTACCACTTTAATACCATGGGCCAAATTATTATTAATACGATATTTATAAAAGAGGTATGGTAAATAAATAAAATATAAAGAAACCACATATATGGTAAATAAATAAAAAGTCTTTCTATATTTACTCCATAATCCTATTTATATTTATGAACATCAATAGGTGGCTTTATTTAGGTGAATCCTGAGCTAAATACCATGGGCCAAATTGTTATTAATACATGCCAAAAAAACATTATTAACCCTAATATTAATATTAATATTATTATTAATTTTAATATTCAAATTATTATATTATAATATTAATATTATTAAATTTAATTAATGTAAACTTTTGATATGTCTGAGTGTATAAAAATGTACCACTTTGATACCATGGGCCAAATTATTATTAATACCATGCCAAAAAAACATTATTGAGGCTAATATTAATATTAATATTATTATTAATTCTAATATTCACATTATTATATTATAATATTATTATTATTAAATTTAATAAATTTGGATCACCGTAGGTGCGTATTTGAGTACACTATATGCATTGCCTATATCAAGTAGCAATAAACATATAAACGTAAATGTAAAAATAATGTTTAATATTTAACATTTAAAATTTAATCTAATGTCGGCCCTAATGAAAAATCACTTCTCTCCCTACATATATAAATTTAACACAAACAAAGTCTCGAATTTTGTTTTTGAGGAAGCATCTCTGTGATTTTGCGAACAATGAAATAATATTTGTCAGAAAGGATTTCGGGAGTTGTTAAAAGTGGTAGTAATAATATTTGTGGGAAAGGATTTCACCATCAATGAACTTATTTCGATTGATTTGGAAAATAATATTTGCGGGAAGAGGAGCTGCGAGCTGCAATTGATTTTCAGGTTTCATTGCTCTTGCAATTTATTTTTTTTCTACCTTTTTGTTTATGTAATGTAAACTTTTGATATGTCAATGTATAAGGCACATGTGTAGATGTAATGTGAGAAATTTAATGTAAGTAAATATTTGAAATGTACTGTGGTATATTTTTATTTAATTACCGAGAGTATGATAAATAAATAAAATCTTTTTATAATTAAAGAGAAGGAGAGAGAGAGGGATATAGTAACATAGTTGGAGGGTGAAGAGAGAGGGAGATATATATGTGGGAAAGAAATGAAGCAAGAAGAAGGAAGAGGGACGATGTGAGGGAGTGGAGAGATGGAGGGAAAGAGAGATGTAGTTCAAGGGGGGAGATAGGGAAGTAGATGATAATTTATAATCCTATTTGATTGCTTGCACTAGATGCATTGATTTCAGTGTAGATGTTGATTTCAGTGTATAGGAGGAGAGATGGAGGGAAAGAGAGATGTAGTTGGAGGGGGTAGATAGAGAAGATGATTTCTTGCACTCGATGATTTGATTTCAGTGTGGATGGTGATTTATAATCCTATTTTTCTTGCACTATATGCATTGATTTTAGTGTAGATGTTGAGAGAGAGAGAGAGAGAAAGAGAGTAACATAGTTGGAGGGTGAAGAGAGAGGGAGATATATATGTGGGAAAGAAATGGAGAGAGAGGAAGGAAGAGGGAGGATGTGAGAGAGTGGAGAGATGGAGGGAAAGAGAGATGTAGTTCGAGGGGGGAGATAAGGAAGTAGATGGTGATTTATAATCCTATTTGATTGCTTGCACTAGATGTATTAATATTAGTGTAGATGTTGGTTTCTAATATTATTTTATTACTTGCACTAGATCCATTGATTTCAATATAGATGTTGATTTCTAATCTTATTTGATTACCTGCATTAGATGCATTGATCTGAGTGTAGATGTTGTTTTGTAATCTTATTTGATTGTTTGCATTAGGTGCATTGATTTCAGCGTTGACATTGATTTCTGATTTGATGTAATTGGATGTACATTGATGGTACATTAATTTTAAAGTGACTGGATTAATATTGTGCATTGATTTCAGTGTAAGCACACAAAATTATAAAAAATGTACATTAATATGATGATTTCTAATCATATTTGATTCCTTACACTAGATGCATTGATATCAGTGTAGATGTTGGTTTCTAATCTTATTTTCTTACTTGCACTAGATGCATTGATTTCAATGTAAATACAAATAATATCAAACTCTAGATCTAGAGTAATGTATTTACATAGGGAGCAAGAAGTGGAGAGAGAGAGGGAGTGAAAAGGGAGAAATATAGGAGTATGTGTATGTTTGGGGGTGAGATAAAGAGAAAAATAAGGAGATATGGAGGTAATGGGGGAGAATGAGAGAAGGAGGGATATAGTAACATAGTTGGAGGGTGAAGAGAGGGAGAGAGAGGGAGATATAGAGAGAGATAGATGTGGGAGAGAAAGGGATAGAGGGGAAGGAAGAGAGAGAGGATGTGAGAGAGTGGAGAGAGGGAGGGAAAGAGAGATGGATTTGGAGGGGGGAGAGAGGGAAGATATTTCTTGCACTCGATGCATTGATTTCAGTGTGGATGGTGATTTATAATCCTATTTTTCTTGCACTATATGCATTGATTTTAGTGTAGATGTTGAGAGAGTGTGTGTGTGTGTGTGTGTGTGTTGGGGCAGGAAAGAGGATTGGAAGGTAGAGAGAGAGAGAGAGAGAGAGGAAAATATAGAGGAATGTAGGAGAGGAAGGAAAAGAGAGATGACATGAGAGAGAGGAAGAGAGTTATGGGGGAAGAGAGAAAATTGGAGGGAAAAGAAAGAGAGAGAGAGAGAGAGGAGGAGAGAGGGAGGGAGATGGAAGGATGGAGAGATGGAGTTGGAGGGGGAGAGAGGGAGGGAAGAAGGATTACATAGAGAGTGAGAAGTGGAGAGAGAGATGAAGTGACAAGGGAGATATGGAGAGAGTGTGTATATGTTTTGGGGTGAGATAAAGAGATAAATAAGGAGATATGGAGAGAAGGAGAGAGGGAGAGATATAGTAACATAGTTGGAGAGTGAAGAGAGAGGGAGATATATATGTGGGAAATAAATGGAGAGAGAGGAAGGAATAGGGAGGATGTGAGAGAGTGGAGAGATGGAGGGAAAGAGAGATGTAGTTCAAGGGGGGAGATAGGGAAGCAGATGGTGATTTATAATCCTATTTGATTGCTTGCACTAGATGCATTAATTTCAGTGTAGATATTGATTTCAGTGTAGAGGAGGAGAGGTGGAGGGAAAGAGAGATGTAGTTGGAGGGGGAGAGAGGGAAGATGATTTCTTGCACTCTATGCATTGATGTCAGTGTGGATGGTGATTTCTAATCCCATTTTTCTTGTACTATATGCATTGATTTTAGTGTAGATGTTGAGAGAGAGGGGGAGAGAGAGTAACATAGTTGGAGGGTGAAGAGAGAGGGAGATATATATGCAGGAAAGAAATGGAGAGAGAGGAAGGAAGAGGGAGGATGTGAGGAAGTGGAGAGATGGAGGGAAAGAGAGATGTAGTTCAAGGGGGGAGATAGGGAAGTAGATGGTGATTTATAATCCTATTTTATTGCTTGCACTAGATGCATTGATATCAGTGTAGATGTTGGTTTCTAATCCTATTTTATTACTTGCACTAGATCCATTGATTTCAATATAGATTTTGATTTCTAATCTTATTTGATTACCTGCATTAGATGCATTGATCTCAGTGTAGATATTGTTTTGTAATCTCATTTGATTTTTTGCATTAGGTGCATTGATTTCAGTGTAGACGTTGATTTCTGATTTGATGTACATTGATGGTACATTAATTTTAAAGTGATTGGATTAAGATTGTGCATTGATTTCAGTGTAAGCACACAAAATTATTAACAATGTACATTAATATTTGTGTTATAGTAAATCAACCTATTAATATTGAAGAGAAAGAGAGACAATGTATGATGTTTAGTACAATATTTCAAGCTAAATATTTAAATGGTTTATTATTTCAATTGTCTTTTTCATATAATCGATATGAAAAGATGACAAAACTAACAAGGGTGACAATAAGAATAGAAAAAGAAAATAATTTGAGATTGATCACAATGAAGACTATTTGTAATTGACTACATTCTTATTATTTTCATTTTCTATCATTCAACACTATTACATTATCACTTTGCATTCAAAAAAATTATTTCGTCATTAAATTTATTAACAATATTTATCATCTCAAAAAACTGAGGTAACTAAGAAAATTTTAAAATTAAAATGACCAGGTATATATAAAATTATTATATTTATATTATCTATATTTACATATTATTGATAAAATTAATCTAATTTTTGATAGATTTTCCTTGGCCGCACACGACTGAAACCAGCCTAGATCCATCTTAACTCTGGATCTATTAAGCGCTGAGAGGGATCAAATCTCTCGAGGTGCAAACCTTTCCTCAAGTTTTGCACTTAAAAAAAGAGGTTTGCACCTCGAGAGATTTGATCCCTCTCAGCGCTTAATAGATCCAGCGTTAAGATGGATCTAGGCTGGTGGTATAATTCTATCAATTTTTTCATTTTTTCTTTAATGGTTTTTGTTGTACCTATTTCCCGTAGGCAGTCCTTGGATGCAAAAACTATGCCAGGAAACCAACTCAACCAACCTTTAGGTTCAAGATGGCCCTAGAACCAGAGGGGGCTCCCTCAGTTGCTACGAGGTTTTGTTTAATGCTCTTCACTTGTCACTGAACAACAACCTTTGAAGCACAATGGCCAGATTTATAGTTTTAATTAGGGGTCGTTGGCAATCAATGACAATCCCTAATCATTATTAAATACCTCTCTCACAGGGTCCCTTCTGAACGTGCCAGCTTCCAGTCTAACATAACGACTTGATTTGTATAAGAATTTGACAGAATAATGTAAGGAGATTCCTAATAATTTGAGCAGCTAAACTAAATACTTAACAACTAGGGAGATTTGGATGCGTGTAGAGGATTTCAATAGCCCAACAAAACATATTCAAGGGAAGATAAAAGGGCAAACAATAATCAGTTCAAAGAAGAGCTAACTCAGATAGACAATCCAATATACTAATTTATTTCAATGATAACTAATTTGGCAAAGATTTCAGAGAGATTGAAATTCAATCTATCCTACTAAGATCTTCTATGAAAATCATATGGAAATACTGGAAAAACGTACTAGAAACAAAAAATTCTGTCAGAAACTGGAGCTGGAAGGATTTCATTAGAAATTGAATAAGAGAAGCTATTACAAAGTATAGAGTCTTGGAATCAAAATCCCACACCTTCTTATTACAATCCATCAAATACATAGAAATACAAACTACTAAACTGTTACAAACTTCCAGGAATAAAATCCTGAATAATATACTAAAAATAAAACAATCTCCTAATAGTTTGCAAGAAATTTTGACCTGTTTGTATATTCTCTACATATAATATGGAATTGGTTCCTTATCAATTGATTTTGTGCCATAAAATATGGGAATTATGAAACTATTCCTGAAGATCTGTCCATTGCTCAGGTTTATGTACAGTATGAGAACTCTTAGATTCATTGAACATCCAATTTATTTTCTTACAACTTCCTATCCCATTATTTCATCGAATATGTTGTATGCTTTCATATAATCAAGATTTAAGTTGTCAAAGACACCTCCTCTCCTTGGTTTTTCATTATGACTAACACAAGTTATAAGATTCTCAAAATAATTAATTTTTCGAGCTCTGTTATCTTCTAAACTAATGAGTCAACAAATTTTGTAATACAACTATATGATCATGAGGCTTAAATATGCATGCTTCTTTTCCATGGTCCAACACTATCTTCAATATAGAATCATTTGTAGCACTGGTAGACTCAGCCACATGTTTAGGATCTGCTAACATTGGAAAATGTCCTCTAAGAGCAAGGCATTGCCTTGCCTGAAATGCTCCAATAAAACTCTATTTTAACCAATTAGTTGTCAACCGTGGAATGACAACAACTTGCCATTTTAAATTCTCAACAGCATTAGCAGCATCATCTTCATTTTCAAAATTAACAAACTAGAAGCCATTGGATTTCCCATCTGCATCTCGCATAATAACTGCATTGGGGATAGGGCCATAGCTACTAAAAACCCTATCCAAAACTTCATCTATGGTTGTTTCTGACTTAATTTGACATAAACATTGTTGAATTTCTATGTATTGATAGCTCTATCTCTTTCTTAACATCGAATGAATAAACCATCACAAACCTACTTATCTTTCATCAACATTTCAATGACACTTTTTCTGAGTCTCCTTGTCAAACTGAACAAAACCGTATGTTTTGACTGACCATTATCATCTGTGGATAGTTTGCAAGAAATAATTGGACCAAAAGCAAAGAACATATCATGCAACACTCTGTTATCTATTTAATTTATTAAGAGTCTTAATAAAAACATTTGCAGACCCAATTTTACGAATGCTGGAATCACGGTGGGAAAACATTATCCTCATTGGATTTTCAATTACAGGATTGAAATTTAGAACATCTAGAGCTCGATTAGCTTCATACGTGCTTTCTCTCAAAACAAGTAACCCTGCTTTAGTGAAAATAGCTTTGATATCTTCTCTAGAGAACTTGTCTTTCATATCTCCATCAAGCCTGCAAAGGTGCTTACATAGATCAAGAACTATTACATTACTTAGCATTTTCAACAGTGATTTGATAAAATTTTGGGTTTGCTAAAAGATTTGGGTGTAAACTGGCTACAGTAGAATGAATGGAAAATATAAATCACTAGACTAGAAGCATTCATATTGTTGGCACATGGCATATGGTTTTACAGAAAACGACATTGAACATATGCCTTACATGAAACTTGAAAAATCTCTCTATTTGCTCACAATTTTCACAAAATATCTTGCATTTAACTAAATTGGGACCATCCTAAAAAAAAACCCATATCTCGGAATTGTGAAATTCATCTTCGTTTTCCCACAAAATGAGCCTGAAAATGACCTACTGAAAATGTTGCATTTTTTATTTATTTATTTTTTCTGGTGGAATCTGGCATTCATGCGTATCTGGTTATTCCTCAATTGAAAAAGGGTGTACAAAAAAATTGATGGAGGTTGAATTGCTCAGTTTTAAACTATCCCAAATTCCTGTCTAAGGTACTCTCTTCCATTTCTGTAGATGGCATGCTATCATATATTCTGCAGCAAATTCCATTCGCACAGGCTTAACCAAATAATCTAATTCCCCATAAGTTATCCCTTTGATTTACCATATTTTTTAGAATTAATCTTATGCGCTATAGCTGAAACCACTGACGGATTTCAGAGGGGGTCCTTGCTAGTAAGTGGATTTGCTGTTGGGGGGTGCGAACTGCTTCAACTTCTGCCACGTGTTCAAAAGTTGTTTTGAAAAACAACTAGTTTCGGACCCCCTCCTCCTTTAAATGTCAAAAAACTTGAGGGGGTACGAAATATAATATGTGCTTTGATTTCGCATGTGCTCTCATAAACGTTGAAAAATGGTGAATATTTATCATCGTTGAATAATTAAATATTTAAAATAAAAATCATTTTAATAAAAATATTTTTAATAAAATTACATATTTAAATATTCAAAATCATTTAAAATCAGCCAAGCAACCATATTTCCATGAACATTTATATATGTTGAAATATTTAGCTAAGAGGTAAGCTGTCATTAGGGGAATTTTGAGTTCTAAAATGGGCCTCCTAAGGAAAATGTACAATCAAAATTCACTTTATGAGAACCAATCACATTTTAGGGGATGACATCACCCTTAATGGTTGAGGTGGCATTGATTGAGTTAAATGTACTTATTTGTCACATTCTCAATGGTGTATAAAAACTCATGGTTAACCATTGTAGTGCTCTAAGTACTTTTAAAGTCAAAGTAAAGTACTTGTAATAAATGTCATTTCACATTTTTTGAATAAAAATATATTATTGTCATTTCATATTTCTTGAAAGAAATATTGCATATCCCTATACATTTATTATATTATATTATATTATTTTTATATAGTATATTAATTACATGTTATCATATAATTTAAATAATATAAATTTTAATTAATAACATATAATATAATTAAGAATTTATAAATTTATATTTATATTTTATCTTAAGTTATTTAAGTACAAAAGACAAATGCATTAGTTGTTCAATGATAATGATTTTTTCTTGAGAAACTCATTCTTATTTATAGTCACATCAATACAATTTTTTATTAATTTTATTTTGGTACAACTTTTGAATTGAATTTAATTATGGTTACATGGATTTTTGTGCAAAAAGTGAATTGCAAATTCATAAATATTATTTTATCGGTTTAGCTATTATTTTGTTATTTCCTTAGGAGGCCCATTTTAGACCTCAAAATTCCCCTTTAAAATTAAAAATATTTTTAATTTCAAGTGTACCAAAATATGCTACAACATTGGCTCCAATGGGGACTGTGTCCCCCTGGGGGATGCAAAGAACTAGTATACCCTGTGCCTTTTTGTTGGGTAATGGAGTCATGCCATCAATCTGTGATCTAAAGGTGCATCCTACTATGATCTAACCAAAATCTCCAACATCGTTGCTTTACAAATAATTACTCATTAATTGCTTACCGACTACTTAAAATGAAACAATCCTTATGTTGCAAATTGTTGGGCATGGAGTCATATCGTAAACCTATGATAATAAACCATTCATCTCCTATTCTAATACCTTGTTACTGCACACTAAAAGCTACAACTGTTATGAAACGGATCCAAAAATAGAAGAAAAGAGGGATCAACGCCTTAGAAATCAGCCACTTCGAGGGGGAAACCTCCAAATCATTACATAAATGAACAATTCTTGGATGATACAAATGACCAAAACCTCCTTCTATATATAGGAATCCATGGGGCCACAATATAATCCTAGCCGACCTAACAATAATAATGTAAGGGCACAATAATAACAATATTGGGGTTACAGGGGTACAACAATAACAATAAGGGGGCTACACTAATAACAATAAGGGACTAAACTAGTAATATAGGGACCCAACATGCCCTCTCCTTCAAAAAGTGTTGGTTCCCAATGCTTCGAGCATTCGGAAGCTTCGTATAAAATTTTCATCCTCCCATGTAGAATCTTCATTGGGCAAGTCTTTCCACTCTGAGACACTGTAAATCGATCGATTTCGTAGCTTCGTCGAGTTCTACCCGTGATCGTTTTCAGTTCCAATATGATTTTTCATTCCTCATGAAGTTCTGGAAATATTGTTTGAACTGGAAGATTTTCACCTATAACCTTATTTAAGCATGAAACATGGAAAATTGGATGCACTCGTGAAGAAGAAGGAAGCTCCAATTTGAATTCCATAGTACCAATCTTTTGCAACACCTTGTAAGGACCATAGTACTTTTGCGATGATTTATTATCCTTCTTAGCTTGCTTGAGGGACATTTTTTTGTATGGTTGTAGCCGTAAAAATACCCAGTCTCCTACATCAAAACTTCTCTCGCTGCGATGTGGATCTGCCTGTTGTTTCATTCAATTTTGTGCCAAATTCAGGTTATCCTTTAAGAGTTGGAGAACTTTTTGTTGATGCTCGATGTGATCTTCCACTCCTTGAACCTTAGAATTTTCTCTTAAAGATGATGTGATGGACGGTGGATGATATCCATAAAGTGCCATAAATGGTGTCATTTTTGCTGCAGTATGGAAGGAAGTGTTATGATGGAGAGCGAACCCCACTATAGGTAGGTTCGCCCCTTATTGATAAAAAATGAAACTGCAAACTCAAAATTGTATCAGAATGCATATTCGTAAGCCCGACGCTTCGATCCTAAGACCTGTGGGTTATGGATTCACTCTATTTCCACTGCGCCACTTCAATGCATATCTATGCATGGGCCCCAACGCTAACGATTCATCCTCATTTGACGGTGGAGAGCACATTGCCATGCTTCGAATGATCTGACGGATATTGTGCCAGTTACTTGCACGAATGATAATGCGTGATGAGAGCAGTTTATCCAGACCGCTTGAGGCCACGTGTCGGCCCATAGCCTTGATCACATCCAATTGGGGAATGCTGCTTACCCTGCAAAGGTGGTGCGATCAAACCACTTCCGGCTTTTGAACAATATTTGACCGGAGTTAACTCTATTCCCTGTACACTCTCTGATTCACTAACTCAGGGTCTAAAACACATTCACTATTCAGTTCCCAACGAATTCTGTATTGTGGTGTTCATAAGAAATTCGATGTCGATTATCCCAATCGCGCATAACACATATGTATTCAATTCATACACAGGATTCAGTAAAATAAATCCACCATCATCTATTCCTACACTATAATGATATTTACAGGATCGTTTTCGATCCTTTCAGTGATCAGTAGCCGATCATAGTTCATTAATGACAACATTTAACTCATAACCCCTGAACTATGATTAAAATCAAATTCAACACACAGTCACACGAAAATCACGCATATGAATTCACAAATTGAGATAAAATTAAACCATACTGAATAGAGGAAATCCACATAGAAACAATTCTATTAATTACAGAACTGAGTACAAATATCTAAGGCATTTCAGCCTTAGTAACAAAGTTCACCTCAGACTACATTGTGCTCACTCGCTTTGTCTCTCACACACATTACAGATTCACTCTTATAGAAAATACAAAAGATCCCGAATCGCTTGAGATCCACAATCTCTCCTGAATCGCTCAGAACTCTTCATCTCCTCAACCGCACACATGGCATATCTAATTATTGATCAGTTACATAAGTTTTTAAAGACGGTTTTCAACAAAAATTTGCCCCAATTTACATGACTGTTCGCATGCTCAGTCTCCTCAGCTGTAGATTCGAACTTGAATTCAAACCTGCTCGGATGCCCCTGCATCAGACTCCCGAGGCACAAAAATTTATGACCTCCTGGTCATATGTCTTCTCCAGCTGTCAGCAAGTCTAACCACGTCATCTGTGGAACTACTCTTCGTGATCTTCTTGTAGCAACATCTCCTGAACAATTCTCACCCGCATCCTCTGTGGAATTGTCCTCTGTGAGCTGCAACAAAACCTCTACAATAGCAAGTCTCCTTGCTACCAGATACCTCACCAAGCTTCTCTCCTGAGCTCCGGCTCTCGACATCTCTTTGGTTCGCTCCTGTGGAACCAGTTGAGCACTCCTGCTCTAGGCTACTGCAATATTCAAGGCACTCTGTCTTCAACTCCAAATTCTGCTCATCTGGAGACCTTCACTGCATACTTAATCAAATCTGCAACTCTGTTAAACAGATTTAAACTTCAACTTTCTCACTGTTCAATACATGTGCATTTCAAAATAAACTTTTCAAAGAGCTACTTAAATTCTGGCTCTGATACCACTTTGGTCGTAAGCGCAACCCCACTATAAGCAGGTTCACCCCTTATTGATAAAAAATGAAACTGCAAACTCAAACTTGTATCAGAATGCAGATTCGTAAGCCTGACGCTTCGATCCTGAGACCTGTGGGTTATGGACCCACTCTATTTCTACTGTGCCACTTCAATGCATATCTATGCATGGGCCCCAACGCTAGCGACCATCCCCATCCAATGGCAGTTAGCACGTCGCAATGCTTCGAATGATCCGACGGATATCGCGTGAGTTACTTGCATGAATGATAATGTGTGATGAGAGCAGTTTCTTCAGACCACTTGAGGCCACGTGTCGGCCCATAGCCTTGATCGTGTCCAATTGGGGAATACCGCTTACCCTGCAAAGGCGGTGCAATCAAAATGATTCCGGCTTTTGGACAATATTTGACCGGAGTTAACTCTATTCCTTGTACGCTCTCCGGTTCGATAACTCAGGGTCTAAAACACATTCACTATTCAGTTCCAAATGAATTCTGTATTGTGGGGTTCATATGAAATTCGATGTCGATTATCCCAATAGTGCAGAACACATATGTATTCAATTCATACACAGGATTCAGTAAAATAAATCCACCATCATCTACGCCTACACTATAATGATATTTACAGGATCGCTGTCGATCCTTTTAGTGATCGATAGCCGATCATAGTTCATTAATGACAACATTTAACTCATAACCCCTGAACTATGATTAAACCTGAATTAAACACACAGTCACACGGAAATCACGCATGTGAACTCACAAATTTAGATAAAATTAAACCATATTGAGCACAAGAAATCCACATAGAAACAATTCTATTAATTACAGAACTAAGTACAAATATCTAAGGCATTTCAACCTTAGTAATTAAGTTCACCTCAGACTACATTGTTCTCACTCGCTCTCTGTCCTCACGCACATTACAGATTCACTCTTATAGAAAATACAAAAGAGCCCGAATCGTTTGAGATCCATAATCTCTCCTGAATCGCTTAGAACTCTTCATCTCCTCAACCGCACACATGGCAGGCACACATGTCGGATCAGTTACATAAGTTTTAGCATCGGTTTTCAACAAAAAATTGCCCCAATTTACATGACTGTTCGCATACCCAGTCTCTTCAGCTGCAGATTCGAACTTGAATTTGAACCTGTTCGGATGCCCTTGCATCATGTTATACCACCATTCAGCGAGAGGTAACCACTTGACCCATTGTGTTTGTTTATCAGATACAAAACAACAAAGATATCCTTCCAAACATTTATTCACTATCTCAGGTTGACCATTGGATTGAGGATAATAAGGTGAGCTATGAGCTAATTGAGTACCCAAACAAGAAAATAACTCTGTCCAAAAATTTCCAATAAAAATGGGATCTCTGTCGCTAACAATAATATTTGGGTTTCCATGTAGCTTTTGAATTGTGTCCATAAATATAGTAGCAACTATACTTGCTTTAAATGGATGAGATAATGCACAAAAGTGTGCATACTTGGTAAGTCTATCAATTACCACCATGATGACACTCTTTCCTTCGGACTTAGGTAAACCTGTGATAAAATCCATTGAAATCTCCTCCCAACGTTGACTTGGAATGGATAAAGGTTGTAGAAATCTCGAGGTCTTAATTGTCTCAACTTTATTCTGCTGGAAAACCAAACATTCCGCCACAAACTTTTGAATATCAGATTTAAGGCCATCCCAAAAAAATTCTTTCTTCACCCTGTGGTAAGTTTTTTAAAATCCCGAGTGTCCTCCTAAAGGAGAAGTGTGCAATTCCAGAAGAATCTTTTGTTTTAGATGGGAATTCTTACAAAGATATAAGCGATCTTTGTACCATAAGGAATCATTTTTCCAACTAAATGTATCAGATGTACTAGGATCTTGCTGCAAATTTTGAATGAGTGTCCACACTTCTTCGTCTTTCTTCCATTCATCTCTTGCTTCGGTTATCCAATCTGGTTGGATAATAGAAATGGCACAAAGCAATGCTTCCACCTCTTCATTCTTTCTTGAGAGTGCATCTGCAACAACATTAAGCTTTCCTCTTTTGTAGATTATTTCAAAGTCATAACCCAACATCTTTGTGACCCATTTTTGCTGCTCTTCTGAAGATAGTCTTTGTTCCAAAAAGTGTTTAAGACTATCATGATCAGTTTTTACCTTGAAGTGTCTTCCCATTAGGTAAGGTCACAATTTCTTTAGTGCATGTAGTATTGCTAACATTTCCTTCTCATAAATAGCTTCCTGTAAATACTTTCCTTTGATTGGACGACTTTCAAAAGAAATGGGTCTTCCTTCTTGCATTAAAACATCGCCAATTACATTTCCTAAGGCATCACATTCCACAATAAAGGTTTTTGTGAAGTCTGGCGTAGCTATGACCGGTGCTAGGCACATTGACTCTTTAAGATGTTCAAAGGCCTTAGTTGCTCCAGGAGTCCAAGAAAATGCATCTTTCTTCAATAATGTTGTTAGAGGTGCTGCTATTTGCCCATAATTCTTAACAAACTTGTGATATTACCCTGTTAACCCGAGAAATCCTCGCAACTGCTTTATGGTTGTGGGGAATTTCCATTCATTAATGGCTTTAATTTTGTTAGGGTCTACCTTAACACCACCATGAGATATAATATGACCCAGATATTCCACCTCTTGTACTTCAAAGAAAAAATTGGATGTTTTTGCATATAATTGTTTCTCCTGCAATAGTTTGAGCACCCTGTGAACATGTTGAACATGATCCTTCCAAGACCTGTTGTAGATTAGTATATCATCAAAAAATACTAGCACAAATTTTCTAAGGAAGGGTTTGAAAATGGAATTCATCAACCCTTGAAATGTAGAAGGTGCATTGGTAAAGCCAAAAGGCATGACCAAAAATTAATAATGAGCCTCATGAGTTCAAAATGCTGTTTTCGGAATATCTTTAGTCTTCATTCTAATTTGATGATATCCTGAACGAAGATCCAACTTGGTAAAATAAATTGCTCCATGTAATTAATCCAATAATTCATCAATCACAGGAATGGGAAATTTATCTTTAATGGTGAGCTTATTGAGCTCCCTATAATCTGGACACATGCACCATGATCCGTCCTTATTGTGCACCAATACTACTAGAGCAGAGAAAGAACTTTGACTAGGTTGAATTATATCAGCCTCTAACATTTCTACAATCATATGTTCAATTTCGCTCTTTTGGACATAAGGATATCTATAAGGCCTGATGTTTGGAGGAATACTTCCTGGAATCAAATGAATAGCATGATCATGATCAAGAATAGGTGGGAGTCCTTTGGGAGTTTCAAACACCTTGGAATGGTTGTCCAAGAATTTTTG
The DNA here is from genome assembly GCA_034641835.2 of Pinus albicaulis. Lineage (NCBI taxonomy): Eukaryota > Viridiplantae > Streptophyta > Pinopsida > Pinales > Pinaceae > Pinus > Pinus albicaulis. Next base: position 1,344,986,686 of record CM076577.1, on the reverse strand, counting down.
GATATCTGCAGAAATAGATGATTTTGATGTTGGAACTTCTAGTGAGCACAATTGTGCAATTACGCCTCATTTTTCTTTCTTCAGAATCTTTGTGATGAAATTAGAGCTAATTATCTTTCCCGGATTCCTTGTGATACCCCGTAATTTGACTTCCTTTCCTTCTGAAAAAAAATTCAAGAAAATTTATTGAAAATTAAAAGCTATTGTCTCCAAAGATTGTAACCATTGTACTCCTAGTACAACATCAACACCTCCCATTGGAATGGAAAGCATTGGAATATTCAATACATATTCCCCCATGGTTAGCTTGATATTATGGAATTTTCCAGAGAAATTTATAGTTCCTGCATTTGCAACCATCACTTGACATTCTGGTGCTGGGTATAGGAAACAATTCAATTCCTTGGCTACCTTACAATGAATAAAATTATGGGTACTACCCGAATTAAACAACACTATTACCTTTTTATTCTTGATATGTCCTTCTATCTCGAGAGTTTTAGGAGTGGTAATTCCTGCCAATGCATTACATGATATGGTTAGACTCATTTCTTCCTCTTCTAGGGTTGGTTCCTGGTGTATATCCTCTTCTTTTGAAGATTCTTGTTCCTTTTCTTCTTCCCCTTCACAATCTATGTAAAATAATTTCTTCTCAGCACACTTATGACCTTTAGTGTATTTTCTATCACAACTATAGCAAAGAAATTTTGCTCTTTTTTCTTCCAATTATTGTGGTGTCAACCTTGTAGGTTGTGGAAGTCTAGGAGTAGCAACACTTCCATCTTTATATATGTGAGTGGTAGGCTTCCTTGTCTCCATAATTTTACATTCAATTTTCTTGCCAACCTGAATGCCTTTTCCAATGAATTAGGTTCCCAAACATGAACTTCATGTTGGATGTTATCCTTTAAATTCCATATGAAGACATCAATCCAGTGTTCCTCTGGAATATCAGTTACCCTTATATTCAATTTTTGGAAGTCCTCAATGTGCTCCACCATTGAACCCTTTTGTTTGAGATTTATCAATTAGCTAAAGAAGGTGTTGCTTTTTGTATCATCATAATGTGCTATCATTTCCTCCATAAAATTGACCAAGTGACAATTTTTTTACGGGAGAAAAGCCATCTATACCATACAAATGTATTTTGCTCTAAATGTAAAGTTGCAATGCGTACCTTCTATGTGTTTTGCACATTATTGAGATCAAAATATTGCTCCATCTATAGTATCCATGTTACAGGATCCTTGCCATCAAACTTCCTCTTATCCATATTTGGAATATAGCGGTTCTTCCATCCAACATTAGAGTTTATGAAATCATGATTAACATTTATTTTTTTCTCAACATCAGTTTCCTCTACTATCTTTTCGACATTAGGAAACATTTCTTGTATCAACTTTGTCAAACCTTCCATGTGTGCATTTAGATCATTATTCATGTTTTCCATGTTGTCTTTCATGTCATCCATCTTAGCTTCCATGCCAGATTCCATGCCAACCATCTTAGCTTCCATGCCTTTCTTCAAACCATTCATCTTAGCTTCGACACCTTTCTTCAAAACTTCCATTTCATTTTTTGTTGATCTTTACGAGAGCGAAATTTGGTGCACTTGCTCTTGTAATTTTGATATGTCATGTTGCAATTATTCGTCTTCATGAGTCATAGTAGAGCCTTCTAAAGGCTTAATGGGTGTTGAATTCTTTTTAGGGGGAATTTTATAACTGAATAATGATATCTATTCTACAATATTCCCTTGGAATCAATTCAAACTGATTTTTCACACAAGACTTCTGCAATTTGAAAAAAATACACACTGTTTTATTGATTTTGAGGAGCTTGATATTGAAATTGAATTATCTATGTTATTTCGGATCTTCAATATCTGAAATTTTGCCTTTAAGTATCCCTCTGAAGCTTCTTTAAATTACCACAGGTCTCAATTGATTTGGATTCTTCAAGGAAAAGTTATGCCCAATCTCCCACAATGACCCAATTATGGACTGGTTCAGTAGAGCGACATTGTACAACGTGCCACGTGTCATTGTTTCCTCCTTCGGATATGAAATTGATATAGAGGAAACTACAGTCCGTTTAGTTGCAGAACTTCTTATAGAATTCCAATCCAATGCTCAGAGAGAGAGATATGACGATTTTCCCACGGTCACCTCTTTGAGATGAAATTCAAGAGCTTAAAAAATCCATAACTTCCACAGAACCTATCTCTAAAAAATATTGCAAATCAAGCTCTAAAATGTTTCCACGACGTTCCTCAGGATTGTGGCTTCGGTCTGTACAAATTTCAGGTTCTGAAACCTCGTAGAAAAAAATGTATAGCGAAAATTCCATGATGACCTGTTTAGATTAAATTCAGGAGCCTGCAAAAATCCCTAACTTGCACAGATCATATATCCGAAAATATTGTGAACAAAGATCTGAATATTTTCCATGATGTTCCTCAGGATTTTGGTTTTTCTCTTTAAAAATTTCAGCTTCTGAACCTTCGTAGAAAAAAATTTATAATGAAAATTCCACGATGACCTGTTTGGAGCAGTGAAACCCTAGAATCCAAAGCTTTGATACCAAATGTTATGAAACCAACTCCAAAAATAGAGGAAAAGAGAGATCAATGCCTTAGAAATCAGCCACTTCGAGAGGGAAACCTCCAATACATTACATAAATGAACAATTCTTGGATGATACAAATGACCAAAACCTCCTTCTATATATAGGAGTCCATGGGGCCACAATATAATCTTAGCTGACCTAACAATAATAATGTAAGGGCACAATAATAAAAATATTGGGGTTAGAGGGGTACAACAATAACAATAAGGGGGCTACACTAATAAAAATAAGGGACTAAAATAGTAATATAGGGACCTAACAACAACTGCGAAATGAAACCATATGCCTGCACTATTTCAGATACTTTTTCATACTGAAATTTGAAGATGAAAATTTCTAAAAACTAAAAATATAAACTGATCTATCATATACTATTCAAATCACATCACTCATAAAAAACAAACTCATTGATCTACTGCACACTGAAACTCAGAAGATATATTCAATCCTCACACCTCTATTTAAATGAACTAGAAAACATTGCACTGTTAGGTGTAATTTTTTCTCTAATGTAACCAAATGCGAAGTGGATCTATTGAAAAAACACATTGCCAGCAGCTAAAAATATTAATAATATATACAATATGAACATAAGATCCCATGGAAAAATTTTACTCACAGGTGTATTTTAAAAGCTACATCCTCTGTTGACATTTTATATTTCTGACCATGGCTGAGAGGGAGATACATATACTACTGATTAAAAGTATCAACGAACCTTGCACAATAGTAAAGGAAATTGAAATATAGAAAGAGTGTGATCAGTAATCCAGTGGAATCGCCATCGAACAAAGTGGAGTCACCAGGTGAAAATAATGCAACCAATAAAAATTCCTATTCCATGTTCACCAGCAAGGAATAGATCTAGTTGTTATTGTGATCTGAGAAAAAATTCTTCATCACTTTGATCCCCGACAACGACGCCAAATGTTGTACCTGTTTCCCGTAGGTAGTCCTTCTATACAAAAAATACACCAGGAAACCAACTCAACCAACCTTTAGGTTCAAGATAGCCCTTGAACCAGAGGGGGCTCCCTCTGTTGTTACAAGGCTTTGTTTAACGCTGTTCACTTGTCACTAAACAAAAACCTTTGAAGCACAACAACCATATTTATAGTTTTAATTGGGGGTGGTTGGCGATCAATGACAATCCCTAATCATTGTTAAATACCCCTCTCACAGGGTCTCTTCTGAACATGTCTGCTTCCAGTCTGACAAAACGACTTGATTTATATAAGAATTTGACAGAAGAATGTAAGGAGATTCCTAATAATTTGAGCAGCGAGACTGACTACTTAACAACTAGGGAGATTTGGATGCATGTAGAGGATTTCTACAACCCAATAAAACATATTTAAGAGAATATAGAAGGGAAAACAATAACCATTTCAAAGAAGAGCTAACTCAGAAAAAAATCCAATATACTAATTTCTTTCAATGATTACTAATTTGGCAGAGATTTCAGAAAGATTTAAATTCAATCTATTCTTACTCAGGTCTTCTATGAAACTCTGAAACATATGCATAAAACATATATGGAAATTCTAGAAAAACGTACTAGAAAAACCAAATTCTATCAGAAACTAGAGCCAAAAGGCTTTCATTAGAAATCAAATAAGAGAAGCTATTACAAAGTATAGAGTCTTGGCATCAAAATCCCACACATTCTTATTACAATCCATTGAATATACAGAAATACAATCTACTAAACTGTTACAAACTTCCAGGAATAAAATCTTGAATAGTATACTAAAAATAAAACAATTTCCTAATAGTCTTCAAGAAATTTTGAACTGTTTGTATATTCTCTGCCTTAGAATCTGGAATTGGTTCCTTATCAATTGATTTTGTGCCATAAAATATGGTAATTATGAAATTTTTCTTGAAGATCTGTCCATTGCTCAGGTTTATGTACAATATGAGAACTCTTAGATTCATTGATCATCCACTTTCTTTGCTTACAACTTGCTATCCCATTATTTCATCGAATCCATTGTATGATTTCATATAATCAAGCTTTGAAGTTGTCAAAAACACCTCCTCTCCTTGGTTTTTCATTATGACTAACACAAGTTAGAAGACTCTCAAAATAATTCCAACTGGAATGAGAACAACTTGCCATTTTAAATTCTCAACAACATTAGAAACATGATCTGCATTTTCAAAATTAACAAAAAAGAAGCCATTTGATTTCCCATCTGCATCTCGCGTAATAACTGCACTGGGGATAGGGCCATAGCTACTAAAAGCCCTATCCAAAACTTCATTTGTGGTTGTTTCTGACATATTTTGACATAATTTTTTTTGAATTTCTATGTATAGATAGCTTGATCTCTTTCTTAACATCAAATGAATAGACCATCACAAACCTGCTTATCTTTCATCAACATTTCAATGACACTTTTTGCTGAGTCTCCTTGTTCAAATTGAACAAAACCATATCTTTTGACTGACCATTATCATCTGTGGATAGTTTGCAAGAAATAATTGGACCAAAAGCATAGACCATATCATGCAACACTCTATTATCTATTTAATTTATCAAGAGTCTTAATAAAAACATTTGCAGACCCTATTTTACGAATGCTGGAATCACGGTGGGAAAACATTATCCTCATTGGATTTTCAATTACAGGATTGAAATTTAGAACATCTGGAGCCCGATTAGCTTCATACATGCTTTCTCTCAAAACAAGTAACCCTACTTTAGTGAAAATAACTTTGATATCTTCTCTAGAGAACTTTCTTTCATATCTCCATCAAGACTGCAAAGGTGTTTACACAAATCGAGAAATATTACATTACTTAGCCTTTTCAACAGTGATTTGACCAAATTTTGGGTTTGCTAAAAGATTTGGGCGTAAACTAGCTACAATAGAATGAATGGAAAATATAAACCACTAGACCAGAAGAATTCATATTGTTGGGACATGGCATATGGTTTTATAGAAAATGACACTGAACATATGAATTACAGGAAACTTGCAAAATATCTCTATTTGATCACAATTTTCACAAAATATCTTGCGTTAACTAAATTGGGACCATCCTGCAAAAAAACCATGTCTCGGAAATGAGAAATTCAGCTTCATTTTCCCACAAAATGAGCCTGAAAATCACCTACTAAAAATTTTGCATTTTTGTTTTTCTAGTGAAATCTGGAATTCATGCGTATCTGGTTATTCCTCACTTGAAAAAGGGGATACAATAGAATTGATGGAGGTTGAATCACTCAGTTTCAAACTGTCCCAAATTCCTCTCTAAGGTACTCTCTTCCATTTCTTCAGATTGCATGCCATCATATATTCTACAACAAATTCCATTCCCACAGGCTTAACCAAATAATCTAATACCCCATAAGTTATCCCTTTGATTTACCATATTTGTTAGAATTAATCTTGTGCGCTATCCCTGAAACCACCAGTGGATTTTAGAGGGGGTCCTTGCTGCAAAGTGGATTTGCTACTGGGGGTGTGAACTGCTTCAACTTCAGCGACGTGTTCAAAAGTTGTTTTGAAAAACAGCTAATTTCGGACTCCCCTCCTCCGTTAAATGTAAAAAAGCTTGAGGGGGTCTGAATTATGATATGTGCCTTTGATTTCGCATGTTCTCTCATAACCTTTGAAAAATGGTGAATATTTATCGCTGTTGAATAATTAAATATTTATAATAAAAATAATTTTAATAAAAATATAATTTTATATTTTTAATAAAATTACATATTTAAATATTCAAAATCATTTAAAATTAGCCAAAGAACCATATTTCCATGAAAATTTATATATGCTGAAAGAATTAGTTGAGAGGTAAGCTGTCTAAAATTAAAGATATTTTTAATTTCAAGTGTACCAAAATTTGCTACAGCATCCGCTCCAATGGGGGCTGCTTCCCCCTGTGGGATGCAGAGAATTAGTAGGCCCTGTGCCTTTTGGTTGGGTAATGGAGTCATGCCATAAATATGTGATCTAAGGGTGCATCATGCTATAATCTAACCAAAATCTCCAATATCGTTGCTTTACAAATAATTACTCATTTATTGCTTACCGACTAATTAAAATGAAGAAATCCTTATGCTGCAAATTGTTGGTCATGGAGTCATACCGTAAACCTATGATCATCAACCATTCATATCCTATTTGAATACCTTGTTACTGCACACTAAAACCTGCAACTGTAGAATGCAACCATATGCCTGCACTATTTCAGATACTCTTTCATACTGAAATCTGAAGATGAAAATTTCTAAAGACTGAAAATATAAACTAATCTATCATAAACTGTTCAGATCACATCACTCATAAACAAAAAAATCACTCATCCTGCACACTAAAACTCATAATATATATTCAATCCTCACACCTTTATCTAAATGAACTGGAAAACTGTGCACTTTTAGGTGTAATCTGTTTTCTAATGTAACCAAGTGCGGAGTGGCTCTATTGACAAACCACATTGCCATCAGCTGAAAATCTGAAGAATATATAAAATATGAACATAAAATCCCATGGAAAACTTATACTCGTAGGTGTACTTTAAAAGTTGCATCCTCGGCTGAAATTTTAGATTTTTGACCATGGATGAGAGGGAGATACATATACTGCTGATTACAAGTATCAACGAACCTTGCACAACAGTAAAGGCAACTAAAATCTGGAAAGAGTGGGATCAGTAATCCAGTGGAATCACCATCCAAAAAAGTTGAGTCAGCAGGTGAAAATAATGCAACTAATACAAATTCATATTCCTTGTTCACCAACAAGGAATAGATCTAGTCGTTATTGTGGTCGGGGAAAAATTTCTTTGACTCTTTTATCCCCGGCAACGACACCAAATGTTGTAATTGTTTCCCGTAGGTAGTCCTTGGATGCAAAAACTACGCCAGGAAACCAACTCAATCAGCCTTTAGGTTCAAGCTGGCCCTTGAAATAGAGGGGTCTCCCTTAGTTGTTACGAGGCTTTGTTTAATGTTGTTCACTTGTCACTAAACAACAACCTTTGAAGCACAATGGCTAGATTTATAATTTTAATTGGGGGTGGTTGGCGATCAATGAAAATCCATAATAATTATTAAATACCTCTCTCACAGGGTCTCTTCTAAACGTGTCCGCTTCCAGTCTGACAGAACGACTTGGTTTGTATAAGAATTTGACAGAAGAATGTAAGGAGACTCCTAATAATTTGAGTAGCCAGACTGACTAGTTAACAAATAGGGATATTTGGATGCATGTAGAGGATTTCTACAGCCCAACCAAACATATTTAAGAGAAGATAGAAGGGAAAACAATAGTCAGTTCAAAGAAGAGCTAGCTCAGACAGACAATCCAATATACTAATTTCTTTCAATGATTAATAATTTGGGAGAGATTTCAGAGAGATTGAAATTCAATCTATTCTTACTCAGGTCTTCTATGCAACTCTGAAACATGTGCAGAAAAGAGATACGGAAATACTGGAAAAATGTACTAGAAACACAAAATTCTATTAGAAACTGGAGTTGAAAGGCTTCCATTAGAAATCGAATAAGAGAAGCTATTACAAAGTATAGAGTCTTGGCATCAAAAGCCCACACCTTCTTATTACAATCCATCAAATATATAGAAATAAAAACAACTAATACAAACTTCTAGGAATAAAATCCTGAATAGTACACTAAAAATAAAACAATCTCCTAATAGTTTGCAAGAAATTTTGAACTGTTTGCATATTATCTGCCTTAGAATCTGGAATTGGTTCCTTATCAATTGATTTTGTGCCATAAAATATGGGAATTATGAAACTGTTCTTGAAGATATGTCCATTTCTCAGGTTTATGTATAGTATGAGAACTCTTAGATTCATTGAAAATCCACTTTCTTTGCTTACAACTTTCTATCCCATTATTTAATCAAATCTGTTGTATGCTTTCATATAATCAAGCTTTGAAGTTGTCAAAGACACCTCCTATCCTTGGTTTTCCATTATGGCTAACACAAGTTAGAATATTCTCAAAATAATTAATTCTTCAAGCTATACTATCTTCTCAACTAATGAGTCAAAAAATTTTGTGATAAAACTATATGATCATGAGGCTTAAATATGCAGGCTACTTTTCCATGGTCCTACACTATCTTCAATATAGAATCATTTGTAGCACTGGTAGACTCAACCACATGTTTATGATCTACTAACATTGGAAAATTTCCTCTGATAGAAAGGCACTTCCTTGCCTGAAATGCTCCAATAAAACTCCATTTTAACCAATTGCTTGTCAACCGTGGAATGACAACAACTTGCCATTTTAAATTCTCAACAAAATTAGCAGCATCATCTTCATTTTCAAAATTAACAAACCATAAGCCATTGGATCTCCCATCAACATCTCTCATAATAACTGCATTGGGGATAGGGCCATAGCTACTAAAAACCATATCCAAAACTTCATCTGTGGTTGTTTCTAACATATTTTGACATAAACATTGTTGAATTTCTATGTATCAATAGATTGATCTCTTTCCTAACATCGAATGAATATACCATCACAAACCTGTTTATCTTTCATAAACATTTCAATGACACTTTTTGTTGAGTCTCCTTGTTCAAAATGACCAAAACCATATCTTTTGAAATACCATTATAATCTGTGGATACTTTGCAAGAAATAATTGGACCAAATCAGAGAACATAACATGCAACACTATGTTATCTATTTAATTTATCAAGAATTTTAATAAAAACATTTTCAGACCCACTTTTACGAATGTTGGGATCATGGTGGGAAAATATTATCCTCATTGGATTTTCAATTACAGGACTGAAATTTAGAACATCTAGAGCCCAACTAGCTTCATATGCGCTTTCTCTCAAAACAAGTAACCCTGCTTTAGTTCAAATAAATTTGATATCTGCTCTAGAGAACTCGTCTTTCATCTCTTCATCAAGCCTGCAAAGGTGTTTACACAGATTGATAAATATTACATTATTTAGCCTTTTCAACAATGATCTGACCAAATTTTGGGTTTGCTAAAAGATTTGGGTGTAAACTGGCTACAATAGAATGAATGGAAAATATAATCACTGGACTCCAAGCATTCATATTGTTGGGACATGGCATATGGTTTTACAGAAAATGACACTGAACATATGCCTTACAGGAAACTTGAAAAATATCTCTTTTGCTCACAATTTTCACAAAAAATCTTGCACTTAACTAAATTAAGACCATCCTGCAAAAAATCCATATCTCAGAATTGAGAAATTCATCTTCTTCTGCCCACAAAATGAGCTCGAAAATCACTTACTGAAAACACTACGTTTTTGTTTTTCTATTGAAATGTCGCATTCATGTGTATCTGGTTATTCCTCACTTGAAAACGGGGATACAACAGAATTGATGGAGGTTGAATCACTCAGTTTCAAACTGTTTCAAATTCCTCTCTAATGTACTATATTCCATTTCTGCAGATGACATGCCATCATATATTCTGCAACAAATTCCATTCACACAGGCTTAACCAAATGATCTAATGTTCCATACGTTATCCCTTTTATCTACCATATTTGTTAGAATTGATCTTATGCATTATCCCTGAAACCACCGATGGATTTCAGAGGGGGTCCTTGCTGGTAAGTGGATTTGCTGCTGGGGGTGTGAACTGCTTCAACTTCTACCACGTGTTCAAAAGTTGTTTTGAAAAACAACTAATATTGGATCCCCCCCCTCCGTTAAATGTCAAAAATATTAAGGGGGTCTGAAATATGATATGTGCCTTTGATTTTGCCTATGTTCTCATAACCGTTGAAAAATGGTGAATATTTATCGCCGTTGAATAATCAAATATTTAAAATAAAAAATAATTTTAATAAAAATATAATTTTTTATTTTTAATAAAATTACATAGTTAAATATTCAAAATGATTTAAAATTAGCTGAGCAACCATATTTCCATGAAAATTTATATGTGCTTAAAGATTTAGTTGATAGGTAAGCTAGCTAAAATTAAAAATATTTTTAATTTCAAGTGTACCAAAATATGCTACAACAGGTTTGATATCTAATTTACCTGCCACACTATTTAGGGTGAGATTTTTATTAACTTTTTCTTCTAGTTATTTATTCATGTCCTTCATTTTAAGACTGCATAAAGTATCAACATATCCTTGTTGGGATGATTGGTTCGTATCTTGGCTTTGTTTTTCTATTACCTGTAATCTAATCTCCATTGTCTCCATTTTATTCTCTAATAGTTTTATTTTATTTTCTATTTGTTTTTGGATCTTGTCTTCAAGAGATGTACATTTATTTTCCAGTATGGCTTCTAAATTTGTTTGTAGCTTGGCTTCTCTTTCTTTTCTGTGTTTCTCTAAAGACTCTATATACTCATAGAGGCTCAGTAGAGTAATTATGCTAGGTCTACCTTTGACAATCTTTGGAAGATGCGGTGAATTATTCATACTTGTGAGAAAATATATGAGCAGTAGATACGTATTAGAAAAAAAGATAAGGAATGTGTGCACCTGATATAACCATTTCAGATCGGATCGAACCATAGAGTATCCACTGGAGAGAGATATGTGAACCAGATAGACAGAGAGAGACATGTGTTTAAATTATGAAAGTCAGAGTATTCGTCAGAGATATATATGCGAACCGGGCTACAAAGACTTACATGCTCGGCTCGTAACTTTTCACCACAGGGACTGTAATGTCAACACATCAATTTTCCCTCCACTCGATATGATGGCATCAAACTAGAACCCTGGTTATGAGCCTTCACTGCAGGTCTGAGACCTACCAAGACAACTAGGCCGCACTGTACTAGAGCACAAAATTTCTCATTCCTTTAATTTCTTGACAATGTGCCATAATCGCAGAAGATAGGCTTAAAAATATTCCCTAGCCGTAGGTCTAGAAACCCTTCAAAGTAGTAATAAACCTTCACTTTTTGTCAATGAAAATACCCGCAACAAGATTGAACCTTCAAACCCAAGAGAATCGTTACCAAAACACTAACAGTACTCTGTCATTCCTGTGTTAGATTATGCGAACCGAGCTAGTGGAGAAGAAGGAAACACGATGGAAATATACACGGAATGGGTATGAATGAATCACAGAAGATAGGCATAAAAATATGCCCTAGCCGCAGGTCTACAAACCCTTCAAAGTAGTAATAAACCTCTTATATATATATATATATATATATATATATATATATATTAACAGAAACGATTATTTTTATATTGATTCAAAAGGTCTGAGGCTTATGCTCGGAGGTATTACATCTGGAGACCCAATGTCTAGGGGGTTTCCGATCAAGAAAAATTCACCTACTCTGCTTCTTACAGTTAATCTAGTAATTTCCCAAAGACTAGCAAACCTTCTAATACAAACAAATTTCTACAACAAAAGACAAAAATACATGAAAAAGGAGAGGGGTCGGCTAAGGCAGAGATCCCATGAATCCCCCTCTTCGCAGAGGAGAGATCCCGCTTGTAAAGAGACATCAATGTTGGCTTCAAGGTCTGCATATTTGGTATTTTTTCCGAAGGACGTGAAAGAACTTAAGTCTATCAAAGAACATGATCAACTTATTGATGCGAGCGAACAACCATTGCAGACAGAGGTATTTAGGGACTGATTTTGTCACAATCAAGCCAATGAGGCTTTGTGAATCTCCAATAACTCAGGCCTTTTTGATTCCATGTTTTTGTAGTTGTTTCAAGCCTTGGAGGAGAGCCATGGATTCCAATTGATTTTTTAGAGTAAGCCCCAAACCACAGGAAAAGTGGGAAATGATTTGGTCTAAAGGGCAACGAATAATCCCTCCGCCTCCAGCCTTCCCCAGATTCCCCTTTGCTGCACCATCAAAAAACATAGTGTGGATATTTGTGTTCCTTCTCCATTTGTCGAAGTCCTCATCCTATAATCTAATTTTCCATTCTTTTCTTCACTTTTCCATATTGTGCCCAGTGGGAAGGTTTAGCCCCAGCTACTGGCACCAATCCCTACCTTGCTGGTTTAAGCTACAAACTTGCTTATGGTTCACCTTGGTTTGCATTATTTCTTTGAATAAGCTTCTGATTTTCATAATGATTTTATGTTGGTTTAGTGCCTTCTCTTGAAAGATTCGATTGTTTCTTTCAAGCCAAATATTCCAGCAAATGAGCTTAGGGATAATCATCCACCCCTCGTTTGGTCAACCTCTCCTGGGGAAGGACTTAGGAAATAGGTCTCCCCAATTAGCTAGCATACTCGCGATGGTGATTGGGAGGATGGGGCCACTATTCCAAATCAACAAGATTTCATTCCAAATGTCCCGAGCGAAGAGGCACTTGAGAAAGATGTGGACCAAGCTTTCCTCCAGTTGTTGATAGAGTGGGCACTGAGAGGGGCTGTGGAAGCCATGAAATTGTAGGTTTTCAAAAGTGAGGATATTGTTGTGCCCCAATTTCTAGGTGAACATGTCAATCTTCAGAATGCTTTTAACCTTCCAAATCCCTTTCCCAATCACAGGGTTGCAGGGGACAGTGAGAATGGCCTTAAGGCACCTGTAGCCTTGTGCTACGGTTCACCTTGGTCTGCATTATTTCTTTAAATAAGATTTTGATTTTCATAATGATTTTCTGCTGGCTTAGTGCCTTATCTTGAAAGATCCGATTGTTTCTTTCAAGCCAAATATTCCAGTAAATTAACTTAGGGATAATCATCCACCCCTCGTTTGGTCAACCTCTCCTGGGGAAGGACTTAGGAAATAGGTCTCCCCAATTAGCCAGCATACTCGTGATGGTGATTGGGAGGATGGGGCTACTATTCCAAATCAACAAGATTTCATTCCAAATGTCCCGAGCGAAGAGGTACTTGAGAAATATGTGGACCGAGCTTTCCTCCTGTTGTTGACAGAGTGGGCACCGATAGGGGCTGTGGAAGCCACGAAATTGCAGGTTTTCAACTGTGAGGATATTGTTGTGCCCCAGCTGCCAGGTGAACATGTCAATCTTCAGAATGCTTTTAACCTTCCAAATCCATTTCCCAATCACAGGGTTGCAGGGACAATGGGAATGGACTTAAGGCACCTGTAGCCTTGTGCTGCGGTTCACCTTGGTCTGCATTATTTCTTTGAATAAGCTTCTGATTTTCACAATGATTTTCTGCTGGCTTAGTACCTTCTCTTGAAAGATTCAATTGTTTCTTTCAAGCCAAATCTTCCAGCAAATGAGCTTAGGGATAATCATCCACCCCTCGTTTGTTCAACCTCTCCTGGGGAAGGAATTAGGAAATAGGTCTCCCCAATTAGCCAGCATACTCATGATGGTGATTGGGAGGATGAGGCTGCTATTCCAAATCAACAAGATTTCATTCCAAATGTCCTGAGCGAAGAGGCACTTGAGAAAGATGTGGACCGATCTTTCCTCCTGTTGTTGACAGAGTGGGCACCAAGAGGGGCCGTGGAAGCCACGAAATTGCAAGTTTTCAACTGTGAGGATATTGTTGTGCCCCAGATGCCAGGTGAAAATGTCAATCTTTAGAATGCTTTTAACCTTCCAAATCCCTTTCCCAATCACAGGGTTGCATGGGACAATGGGAATGGCCTTAAGGCACTTGTAGCCTTGTGCTGCGGAATAGCATCCCATCAAGGAACCCCAACCCCTTCTGTCTTTTTTGATTTCATTTAGAGGGGATTTCCCAACTAGCGCTACAATTAATTTGGCCCACACTTGCTCCAAATGAGCATACATATCTATCTTCTGCCACCCTGCCCAGTTGCTACTGTCCCACTCTAAAATGTCCCACATTGTGTGTTGACCATCTCCAATCATCCATGTTCTTAACTGCTACAATCAGGATCATCCCCAATCGCTTCTGCGTTCATGATCTTATCCTCCCATAGGTTGGTCTGCTTCCCATTGCCTAAAATCCAGAAAAAGTGGTCACGCAGTAGCGGTAGAGTATGCTTGCATAACCAATGGATTGGGGAGCCATGTCGATTAGCTTGGAAGTTCTCTAGGTTGCGAAGACACTTTCCAAAGCTATATTTTTTCCACAAATAAATCTGTGCCCATATTGGATTCCTTGCTACCTACCTCCATAAGATCTTGGCCCCCGGAGTGATATTGTGCTCGTTGAGGTCTTTTATGTGGATGCCACCTTCCAGCAATGGCATAACAATCTTATCCCAGCTGAGCAACAAAATTCTCTTAGCATTATTCTTCCCTCCCTTCGAGAAAAAAGAGCGAATGTATTGCTCCATCTTGCGACAAATGCACACCGAAGACAATAGAATAGAGTTCTGAAATATTGGAAGACTATTAAGGACTAACTTAATGAGAACAATCTTAACTACTAGGTTGAGCCACGACATGCCCCAGGCTTGCATTTTAAGCTTTCATTTGTCTAGCAAGGGGTAGCAATCCCTTCCAATTGGGCAACCTTGAAATATTAGCAATCCAAGGTATTTAAAAGACACCCCTTTCGTGGAGCCTTTGAAGCCAAAAATCCTAGTGATCATGCTTAGCTTGAGTCCAGAAAGGTTCCAAGCATAAATGAAACATTTTCTCGTGTTAAGTTCATTCCCAGAATCGAGGCAGTAGCGATGAATATCCAACTTGAAGCGATAGGTCGAGCTGGAGGAAGCACCCCCAGAAGGATGGATTCATCAAAAAAGAGTGCATGGTTGATGCCTCTGACTCCCCTAGCGATTCTATGACCCATAAGCTCTTGAACGATTCATCTTTTCTCTAACATAAAATTGAGGACAAAGGCTTGAATGAAAAAGAGAAGGGGGGATACATGGCATCCTTGCTTTATCGCCCGACTCGCCTTGAAGAATTCAGTAGCATGCCCATTGACAAGTGGGGCAATCCATGATTCCGAAATGAAAGCCTTGACCTAGCTTATAAAACGACAGTCAAACCCAAATTGTTGCATAAGCCCAAAGAGAAACTTGTACCTGACTCTGTCAAATGCACTAGCTAGGTCCAACTTGATAACCATGCCTTTTTCTCATCTTTGGATGCTTGAATGGATCACTTCCTGAACAAGGATGAAATTATTAGTTAGCTTCCTACCTTTGACAAATCCCCCTTGATTTTCAGGAATGATTTCCGGAAGAAGGCCTTTCAGCCTGTTTTCCATGACTTTAGTGAGGAGCTTGTAGCTAATGTTGTAGAGAGAAATTGGCCTGAATCTGTTGAAAGAACTGGTGCCCTTCTCTTTAGGTATGAGGGCCAAGAAGGCCGATTTTGTGTTGCCCCCAAGCTTGTGGCAGGTACTGTTAGCCACCCATATTTTTCAATTATATCAGCTGGTGGCTAAATTTTCTTTGCAGCCTTCAAGAAACAAATTCAGGCCTAAAATTGTTGGTACTTGAAGTCTGTTGGTAAGATTCTAAACTACTGGTTGGTTCTACATACTCTTTCTCCTCTCTGCCTCTGATATTCCATGAAGATCCTAGTCAAATATTGCTGCATCCTCCTCCTTTTTCCTCTCCCCTTCTTCATCTCATTTCCTAAGGTGAAAAAACCTATTTTTAGCCTATCAGAGCCTTTCTCCTTTTGCAAAAATCAGTTAAAAACCATAGAAAAACATACGTTTCTATGCGTTAGGTTTTAGCCCCTCAGGTTAAGCCCCTTTCCGTTTCTTCCTCCACATGCCCGAGCGCCACAACCGGCCGCTCAAGCCCAAAGGCGCTAAACCAAGGTGTGGTCCCGCTCCGCCCTTTTTCCCTTTAAAACCTTCGAAAGACCCATCTTTATAAGGTTCGGGCGTGAAATATCAATCCACGTGTTCCTCTGCTTCGAGTCCTCCCAGCCGTCGATCTGCCCCACAGATCAACGGAGCGGAGTACCCCTCGTCTGGTGGCCCCCCCCTTCGCCGCGCTGTTTTCCAGTTCCGCCGGTTTCAGCTCGCACCACCTTTCATCCAGGGGCGGTTTTATATCGTCGGCTAGCGATTCCACACGCTGGACGATGCGTGTCCTCCACCTCATTCCCAAAACCGCCGTCCTTCCACTTTGCCCGCGCGTTAATCCTCGTCCCGTGACCCCGCAGCGGGATTCACCTCTGCCGTCGGATCTGGGCCCTCCCATCCGACGGTTGCCGATCGCCCAATCTGCCCGGTCTTTAACAAACTTACCCGCTTGCTAAATTTCCCCCGGCGCGTTCGAAAGCCGATCCCTACCGTCGATCTCTGTAGATCGACGGCTCTCAGTCATTCTCCCGATTCTGTCGCACAGTCCACCTTTTTCTCCGCTGACTGTTCAAAACGCTCCCGACCGTTGATTGTAATACGATCAACGGCTCTGATCGCTCCAATCTCCCGCACGCCCTCCGATGCAGTCTATCCATATAACGCAGGATTTTCTCATTTTATTGTATTTTGCAGGTTTTAAAGGTTCATTCGTCGTGTTTTAATGAAAATATGAAGAATGAGGGTGACGACTCCTGTCCTTCTGATTAATCCAGAGAATCAACCGCAGGGTGAAGAACAATAATATCAGCAAGGTTTCATGAGCCTTAGTTGCTGCGTGTCCCTGTAAAGCCTGAAGAATGTAGTCAACATCGACGCAGGGAAGAGTATCATATTTTGAAGACAGAATGAACCAGAGCAGTAGTTTTGTGGATAGATTGGCGGGGATTACGGCTAAGACGGTTATCAAAAGCCTAATCCCCGGCTTCGAGCACAGATTAAAGCAAAACCTAAAAGTGTTCATCGAACGTTGCCTCCACCGCCATACTTTGAGGCAAATTGATTCCTCAACCACCGCAGTGCCACCTATTGCCTCAGAATGATCAATCAGAGGATGAATTTATTGAACGAGATCAGATATTATGCCTCGGAACAACCAAAGAAGTTATTACTGCACCAGATTTAATGACAGAATGTTTTCCGAGTAACCCTAACAGTACGCAGAGCCTCAAAGGTCAACAAAAGCTCCCTTCGAGCTTACTTCATAAGTATAAGCGCATAAATGCAGTAGAACACCTGTATAAATTCTTCATCGAGCCTCCCAGGCCAGGAAGACATTAATTCTGCATTAATTGTATTTGAGATCTTTTATTAGATCTCACCTCCTCATCCTTCTATAAATACTCCAGAAGAAGA
This sequence comes from Pinus albicaulis, assembly GCA_034641835.2. Taxonomy (NCBI): domain Eukaryota; kingdom Viridiplantae; phylum Streptophyta; class Pinopsida; order Pinales; family Pinaceae; genus Pinus; species Pinus albicaulis. The sequence continues at coordinate 1,344,968,982 of CM076577.1, read as the reverse complement.
TGAGTGAGGGGTTGGATTAGTTGGTTGTCAATGTAATTGCTGAAGTGTTGTAGCTGTTTCTGAGTGGAAAACTCTTGACTGTAAATAGTGGTTTCATGGGCTCTTGGAGCTCTGCTTGTAACAGATAGGTTAGGTTGTGAGGAGAGGTGAATTAAAACATTGGATTTGAAGATTGTAACCGGTTTGAAGCAATCAATACAAGCTGATTTATGGGATCCTGGTCTATGCTGATGGTGATGTTATTCTCACTGTAACTTGTCATTTTATTTCAGTTTTCAATTTGTTTCATTTTCCACTATAAAGAAAAGTTTAAACAGTGTTAGAATTTGCTGTATACCAGTGATCTTCTCTGGCTGAAAAATCTTTATCCCAATGTTTTCTTCTTATTGTGTTATTTAGAAATGATTTAATTCGGTCTAAGCACAGAGATGCTGGCGTTCCCTCATCTTTTCGTCACTGCTGAATGTTGTTTTTAAATGTTACTTTCATATATGTTGTGTAAGGAATGAATTGAGGAAATCAAAGGCTAGCCCTGAGTCCCTTTCTTGTTTGCTCAACTATTTGTCCGTTTCCCTTAGGATGTGTCAAAAGCTGACTAGTTTCAAAGTACTTATCAGATCTTGGGCCATTCTGTGTTATCTTGGTGATTGTCTTGGAAGTAACTAAGTAAAGAAGAACTAAGATGAGGAGAAAGGTGAGCCCTGCCCGCTAGTCTCTGCTCCAAAGGTTTCCTTCAAGTTTCCCTTTGTTTTTAATCTGTGTTCTATTAGAAGTGTATCAAAGGCTGGATAGTTTCAAAGTACTTACCAGATCCTAGTTTGCTTCTATGTTTTTCTTAAGTGCCTGGTCAAAGGCTGGCTAGTTTCAAAGTACTTACCAGATCCTGGGCTGCTCTTTGTTCTGCATCTGTTAATTCCCTTTCTTATTGTATCACCCTATTCCATAAATCAAACTTCAAAGAGATCCTTAGGCCTAGATGACTTGCGCCATAGATTACTCTTGAACCTGGATGTTTCAATTAAATTCTATTATGACTCCATAGCCCAATGGATTGAAAACTTGCCATCATCTTTCTTTAGAATCAAAGCTTATTCTGTTCACTTGCAACTTCTCACCTTTGAACCTATTTGCATATAGATCTTTCCGTCTCAGACAGCAACTATGTTCAACCATCCGAGAAAACCAAACAAAACTCTTGGCCTTCATAACTAGCCTAATACCATCACCCCAAACTTCAAAGACAATATCCATCTTTGTACATATTGGAGAGATCCCTCTCCGGATTCAGGAGGGCTAGATCCTAGAATCCCAAAGTTGGTTGAAATGATGTTAACTCTGTGATCGGACTTTGCCAATCTTGCTTGTTACAGAGACCTAACATTTCTGGCGACTCCACTGGGGACAAAACTCAGAAACTTCTGCGTTCAAATCTATTCATAAAGAAGCTTGCGTTGGGGTTCATAGAGCACTTGCTTTATTAACCAGCTTGAGCCACCAGAACCTAACATTTCTGGCGACTCCGCTGGGGACAAAACTCAGAAACTTCTGCGTTCAAATCTATTCATAAAGAAGCTTGCATTGGGGTTCATAGAGCACTTGCTTTATTAACCAGCTTGAGCCACCAGAACCTAACATTTCTGGCGACTCCGCTGGGGAGCTCAAACCCAACAACTTCCTAAAATCTTGAGAGTCATAAGCAGCCTTTTCAAGCACTACCAAGAAAATGGTAATTAAGATGAAGATCAATTGAATCAGTGGCAAACTAGGTCAATCCTAGGATTCTTTTAAGTTTTTATCTAACCTTGGAAAATCAGCTAGCTTAGCCATGAGGATAGACTGTCTTTGTTTCATAACCGTAGCTAAGTTTTGAGGCAAAGTTAGGAAATTCTTTTAAAACCACAAATATAAACAATTCGGAAAATACCAAAAACATTTCAGATTGGTAGTAAAGCACTAGTTTTGATATCTTGTATGCGTCCTTGATGTGTTTTACCCTTTACTCTTAGAAAGAGTCTGGAAAGGGCCAGGTAGCCTCCGGATCTCATCCTCTTTTTGAGGCGACGTATCTGGTGAATGCCCTCCCAGTCAATCTCTGGTTAGAGTTGGTTGTGTTTTGAGATATCCTTGAAAGGGAATGTTTCACAAACACTGTGGTGGACAGTGTACTCCTTTGAAAACACTCTGAGCCTTCCACCTGGCGACTCCACCATCCTGAACAGACCTTAAGACTCCACTGGGAAGAACCCTTATCACTACAAAATCATTCAAACTCAGTTAGAGGACTGCAGGATTCGAATTAAGAAAACAGATTAGTTAACCATCTAAATATTGTCATATCTGGTTGAACTTTTCTTGTTTAGTTGGGTCTAAACATATAGAAACTATGGCTCCTAAAAATATTCACACTAGAGCCCATCCTGACCCAGATCCTCCTGAAATAGTTGATAACCCAGAAAGAATTCTTAAGAAGTCTCCTAGGATACAATCTTCAACTATTTTCAAACCACCTATAAGAGCTAATTCAGTCCCTGAAAACCTTTCAGCTCTTCATGAATCACAAATTGACTTATTAAACCCATTCAGAACTAGGTCATTTGGTGATTTGGATCAGTTAGATTCTGAGCCTACACTTCCGTCTCCCAAAACAAGTGAGACTCTTGGGAATAGAGAATCAACACCTCCTGATTTACATTTCTTACATAATCTAGGTGTCTCTCATCTGAGATCAGCTCAGAGATCTACTGCTGTTCCATCCACTTATGTTCATCTTTCATCCACTGTTCAAACCACTCCACTCCAACCCACACCTCCTCTTGTAAATCCACCCCCACCCCATATCATGGTAGCATGGTATGCTCCCTTAGTCCTTCCTGTACCATTAGTCAATCTTCCACAAGATTATCAGTCCAAAATTCTGTTGTATGATGCTAATAATACCATAACATCATCTCAACATGTGGACAAGATGAATGACTACTTTGACAGAAATGAAATTGATAATGAATCTGTCAAAATCAGATTGTTTGCTCAAAGTTTGGGGGGAGAAGTGAGAAAATGGTTTAAAGGTTTAACCCCCCATAGTATTAACGATCTCCAAGCCTTCCATCAAACCTTCTTAAACAAATGGGAAGTAAGGAAGAACCCTCTCCAAGTCCTTGCCGACTATAACAATCTCCACAGGAACCCTGGGGAAAGTGTACAAGCTTATTGTACCAGATTCAACAGTGTGTATAATGCACTTTCCCCTGAACTGAAACCTCCTCAGGGATCAACCTTAAACAAATTTCCTGAAGGGTTTGATCCAGACATGACGTATTCACTCAGAGAAAGAGTCTTTGCAACCCTTGAAGATATGCAAAAAGGTGCTCTTTCTGTGGAAGTTAACCTCATGGAGAAGAGAGCAAGGATGAAGGCTGAAAAGAGAGTATCTTTTAGAGAGGAATCCACTCCTTCCACCTCAAGTTCAAAGATGGAGAGAATGATGGAAGAAATGATGAAGAAAATGAGCATTCTAGAGAGAGCACAAGCAAATCTAAATCAAAACGCTCCTCAGAACAGAAACCAAAACCAGAATCAAAATCTTAGAAGAAATCAGCCTCCAAACAGACCCAGGGAAGATGACCAGCAGGTCATTCCTCCCTTTCATCAGAACTTTTTAAGTGAGGTTGAACAAACAGATCAAATAACAGAGGAAGATGATATAAACTTATTTGGGGTAGATGATGATGACTTTGAGGTTCATTATGATGAAAAACAAGGTCTTTATACACCTTGTGATGACAGGAGAGATGATAATCAGAATTTCTATCAAAATATGGAAAACGCTGTCATAGAGCCTTTAAGGGAATATGAACTCAGAAGTAGATCTAATCAACAAACCCCCAACAATAAAACCTCTGACAAACCTTCTCAAAACAGCACCGCAACCAAGTCTAAAACAATCAAACAAAAGGACAAAACGGTGGCTGTTGATTCTGGTAATGGCAAAGTGAAAGACACTCAAAATATCGAAAAACAGAGTGCAAACATTAGTAGTACTAGCACCTCAGTTAGTACTCCTGAACAGGCAACTGTTTCAACTGTAGATAAACCAAATCAGCAAGCTGTTATTGCTGATAAAGGGGCAGTAAATAAGGCTGAAGTCAATGCTATGAAGAATCAAAACCTTTTCAGCCTAGAACAGGAAATCTCAAAGATCAAAATCTCTGTTCCTTTGACTGAGTTAGCTGCCCAGCATGTGTATAGGTCCAAAATTTTGAAAGCTTTGAACTTAGAAGATAACGAGGATACTCTCAATCTTAATGATGACCAACCAGAGCTTATTTTTGGTCCGAAGATTGAAGGAAAGTTCCAAGAAGGTCCTGTCCCTCCCTTTTATGTAAGCCTAAACATTCATGACAAAATTCTGCATAATGCTATGCATGACTCAGGCGCTTCCCATAATCTAATGCCAAAGGCTGTAATGGAAAGCCTGGGTCTTGAAATTACCAGACCTTACAAATATCTATACTCCTTTGACTCAAGCAGAGTTAAGTGTCTAGGATTGATTAAAGATCTCTGTGTTAATTTAGCCCAAATTCCAGCCAAATGTTTAGTCATGGATGTTGTTGTGGCTGATGTCCCCCCAAAGTATGGAATGCTTTTATCACGATCTTAGGGGGCTAAGTTACAGGGGACTATGCAAATGGACATGACCTATGCAACCATCCCTGTTTTCAATCAGACTAGGAAGCTTTATAAGGAATCCCACATGCAGTACACAGTAACAAGTCAGGATCGGCCTCAAAACTCCCCTCTCTATGCTATAAACACGAGCCTCGATTCTTTTATCATGTTTAATAATGAAGTACTCAAAGAACAAATTGTTTCAACAGAATCCATGGCTGAAATAAAAGAGGAGGAACACAACGCTAAATTGCCGAAACAGTCTATTGTGTCTGAAGATCCTAGCAAATTGAACACAGGTCTTGAACTGCAAGTCATCAATCCTTTGAACTTAAAATTTTGTAGTCAGGGAGACAGTCCTCAACCCGATACAAAACTCGAGGAATCAAATGATACAACGTCCATTCACCAAACTGAAAATCCGCCTCTCTAGACTATGTATTTTGATGGGTCATGCACCAAAACAAATGCTGGTGCAGGTGTCTGGATCACTAACACTGAAAATAATCATACAGAATGTATCTCATGCAAATTAAAATTTCAGTGTTCCAACAACATAGCAGAATATGAATCCCTTCTCTTAGGCTTGCATCTTTTGAAAAAATTAGGTGCCAAGAGAATCGATGTATATGGGGATTCTGAATTAATCATTAGGCAAGTCAATGGGGAGTACAATGCAAATCACCCCAGACTTAGGGCCTACAGGAATGATGTCATTGATCTTCTAAAAACATTTGAGGAGTACACCTTATCTTTTGTCCCAAGAAAAAGAAACATTGCAGCCCACAATTTAGCCTTTGCTGCTAGAACCTGCCCAATGCTGTATGATGACACCTCTCAGATAAAATTCAGACCAGCTATCCCAGATAACAAGAAATATTGGTAGGTATTCGATGGAGATAAACAAATAGAAGACTTCATGCAATTCAGAAATGAGTTTGAACCCCATAGTTCAGATTCAGACTATGATACAGACTGCAGTGAAGAAAATTTTCTTGGTGAAGAAGAACCATCTCCTCAGCTGGTAGATATAAACCTTCAGACTATTATATCTAGAAACCAAACAGAATTAAGTGCAAAATCTGAAACAGAAGAAATGGAAACTCTGCATTCTAGTAATGATAGTCTGCCCAAGGGTTTGGCCCCTCTAGAAGAACTGTTTGATTTTGATGATGTGGCCAACAAACCGAAACTGGAACCTGTGGAAACCGAGGTGGAGGAATGTAATATAGGCAGTAAGGAAAAACCAAGATTGATCAAACTGTCTAAAATGTTACCAGCTCACATTAAACTCAAATACTTAGAGCTGTTTAAAGAGTTTTCTGATGTTTTTGCATGGAGTTACGAAGATCTTAAATCATATGACACTGAAATAATACAGCACAAAATCCCTCTTAAAGAAAACCAAAAACCATTCAAACAAAAAATGTGCAGAATCAACCCTGTCCAGTTGCCATTGGTTAAGAAGGAAATCATGAAGATGCACGATGCTGGCATTATTGTCCCTATTAGATATTCTGAGTGGGTATCTAATTTGGTGTCAGTTAGGAAAGAGACTGGAGAAATCAGGCTTTGTATAGACTTCCGAAATTTAAACAAAGCTTCATTAAACGACAACTACCCTATGCCCAAGATGGATCATATTTTGGAAAGGGTGGTGGGGTCTAAAAGAATTTCTTTGCTGGATGGCTATTCAGGGTATAATCAAGTCCTAGTCCACCCTGATGATCAATTAAAGACAGCTTTTACTACACCATGGGGCACTTTCATGTATGTAAAAATGCCTTTTGGTCTAATGAATGCTGGAGCAACCTTTCAGAGAGCCATGGACATAGCATTCTCGGAAGAATTGGGCTTCTTCATCATTATCTATCTTGATGATGTAACTGTGTTTTCAAAAACAGATGAAGAACACTTAGAACATTTGAGGAAAGTTCTCGAGAAGTGCAGAAGGTTTGGGATATCTTTGAACCCCAAGAAGACTTTATTTGGCCTCCAAGAAGGTAAGCTTCTTGGGCATATCATTTCAGAGCAGGGCATAAAGATAGATCCCATGAGGATTGAGGCCATATTGCAAATCTCTCATCCTCGAAATATCAAAGAGTTGCAGTCTTTCATAGGGAAGATTAACTTTTTGAGAAGGTTCATCCCCAACTTGGCTGAGCTCCTTAGAAATATCACAAACATGTTGAAGAAGGAGCTTAGGGATAATCATCCACCCCTCGTTTGGTCAACCTCTCCTGGGGAAGGACTTAGGAAATAGGTCTCCCCAATTAGCTAGCATACTCGCGATGGTGATTGGGAGGATGGGGCCACTATTCCAAATCAACAAGATTTCATTCCAAATGTCCCGAGCGAAGAGGCACTTGAGAAAGATGTGGACCAAGCTTTCCTCCAGTTGTTGATAGAGTGGGCACTGAGAGGGGCTGTGGAAGCCATGAAATTGTAGGTTTTCAAAAGTGAGGATATTGTTGTGCCCCAATTTCTAGGTGAACATGTCAATCTTCGGAATGCTTTTAACCTTCCAAATCCCTTTCCCAATCACAGGGTTGCAGGGGACAGTGAGAATGGCCTTAAGGCACCTGTAGCCTTGTGCTACAGTTCACCTTGGTCTGCATTATTTCTTTAAATAAGATTTTGATTTTCATAATGATTTTCTGCTGGCTTAGTGCCTTATCTTGAAAGATCCGATTGTTTCTTTCAAGCCAAATATTCCAGTAAATTAACTTAGGGATAATCATCCACCCCTCGTTTGGTCAACCTCTCCTGGGGAAGGACTTAGGAAATAGGTCTCCCCAATTAGCCAGCATACTCGTGATGGTGATTGGGAGGATGGGGCTACTATTCCAAATCAACAAGATTTCATTCCAAATGTCCCGAGCGAAGAGGTACTTGAGAAATATGTGGACCGAGCTTTCCTCCTGTTGTTGACAGAGTGGGCACCGATAGGGGCTGTGGAAGCCACGAAATTGCAGGTTTTCAACTGTGAGGATATTGTTGTGCCCCAGCTGCCAGGTGAACATGTCAATCTTCAGAATGCTTTTAACCTTCCAAATCCATTTCCCAATCACAGGGTTGCAGGGACAATGGGAATGGACTTAAGGCACCTGTAGCCTTGTGCTGCGGTTCACCTTGGTCTGCATTATTTCTTTGAATAAGCTTCTGATTTTCACAATGATTTTCTGCTGGCTTAGTACCTTCTCTTGAAAGATTCGATTGTTTCTTTCAAGCCAAATCTTCCAGCAAATGAGCTTAGGGATAATCATCCACCCCTCGTTTGTTCAACCTCTCCTGGGGAAGGAATTAGGAAATAGGTCTCCCCAATTAGCCAGCATACTCATGATGGTGATTGGGAGGATGAGGCTGCTATTCCAAATCAACAAGATTTCATTCCAAATGTCCTGAGCGAAGAGGCACTTGAGAAAGATGTGGACCGATCTTTCCTCCTGTTGTTGACAGAGTGGGCACCAAGAGGGGCCGTGGAAGCCACGAAATTGCAAGTTTTCAACTGTGAGGATATTGTTGTGCCCCAGATGCCAGGTGAAAATGTCAATCTTTAGAATGATTTTAACCTTCCAAATCCCTTTCCCAATCACAGGGTTGCAGGGGACAATGGGAATATCAGTGACCTTCTCAGTTAGAGTTTGCTGTATATCAGTGACCTTCTCTGGCTGAAAAATCTTTATCCCAATGTTTTCTTCTAATTGTGTTATTTAGAAATGATTTAATTCAGTCTAAGCACAGAGATGCTGGCGTTCCCTCATCTTTTCTAACACTGTGGAATGTTATTTTTAAATGTTACTTTCATATATGTTGTGTAAGGAATGAATTGAGGAAATCAAAGGTTAGCCACAGGTCCTTTCTTGTTTGCTCAACTATTTGTCTGTTTCCCTTAGGATGTGTCAAAAGGTGACTAGTTTCAAAGCACTTATCAGATCTTGGGCCATTCTGTGTTATCTTGGTGATTGTCTTGGAAAGTAACTAAGTAAAGGAGAACTAAGATGAGGAGAAAGGTGAGCCCTGCCCGCTAGTTTCTGCTCCAAAGGTTGCCTTCAAGTTTCCCTTTGTTTTTTATCTGTGTTCTATTAGAAGTGTATCAAAGGCTGGATAGTTTCAAAGTACTTACCAGATCCTAGTTTGCTTCTATGTTTTTCTTAAGTGCCTGGTCAAAGGCTGGCTAGTTTCAAAGTACTTACTAGATCCTGGGCTGCTCTTTGTTCTGCATCTATTAATTCCCTTTCTTTTTGTATCACCCCATTCCATAAATCAAACTTCAAAGAGATCCTTAGGCCTAGATGACTTGCCCCATAGATCACTCTTGAATCTGGATGTTTCAATTAAATTCTCTTATGACTCCATAGCCCAATGGATCGAAAACTTTCCCTCATCTTTATTTAGAATCAAAGCTTATTCTGTCTGCTTGCAACTTCTCACCTTTGAACCTATTTGCATATAGATCTTTCCGTCTCAGACAGCAACTATGTTCAACCATCCGAGAAAACCAAACAAAACTCTTGGCCTTCATAACTAGCCTAATACCATCACCCCAAACTTCAAAGACAATATCCATCTTTGTACATATTGGAGAGATCCCTCTCCGGATTCAGGAGGGCTAGATCCTAGAATCCCAAAGTTGGTTGAAATGATGTTAACTCTGTGATCGGACTTTGCCAATCTTGCTTGTTACAGAGACCTAACAGGTACGAGACTTTAAGATCATTTTGTAGAGGTCCTTTTTGACAATGTTCCAACAAGTTTTAATGAATCGAGCAGTAAACCCATCCAGCCTAGGAGCCTTGTCCAAATCCATTTCATCAAGGGCCTACTTGATTTCATTGATGGTGAGAGGAACAATCAACATAATATTCATTTGGGAATTGACCTTTAGAGGGACCATATTGAGCAGGTTAGAGCTGTGACTCACTTGCTTATCCTCTGTGTACAAGTCTTTTAAGTGCTGATGGGCAGCTTTTTTGATGCTGACAAAGTCAGAGAAGGATTGGTATCATGAGGTTATCTCCACTATAGAATTTAAGGTTCTTCTACCTTGAGTCTGCTTATGGAAGAAGGAGGTATTCCTTTCCCCAGCTTGTAGCCACAGACTGCAAGACTGAAGTCTCCATAATTCCTCCTCCCGGATGCAAGCCTTATGCATATTTACCTAGAGCTCCTCTTCCAAGTTTAAGTTGTCCTTCGAGATGTCCATATCTTCCATTTGTTTTTGATGGCTCTCCAAACAGGCTTGGGCATCCTGGCTTGACTCAGTCGGAGAAGGGAGGGCATTAGCCCAGCTCTTGAGGGCCCTTTTCACTCTCCTCAGCTTTTCTTCCCACACAAAGAAGGGGAATCCACTGAACTTCCTCAACTCTATCCAAAAATTCAAGTTGTTGCGAGAACTAAAACGGAATGGAATAGGCCCCAGATTCATATGCGGCTTCATCTCCATCTTAATGGGCTTGTGATCAGAGACCGAAAAATAAAGAATAGCAGAACTGAACTCAAGACCTAAAAGCAAGAAGAGAAGCTGGATGAGAAAGTGATCTAACCTTGCAGCAGTGTGACCCAGACCCATTCTTCGATTGGTCCATGTATATTTTCCCTTGACTAACTTGATGTCCAACAGATCCTAGTCCTGAATGAGTTCTTCCACCGATTCTTTGGCTAGATCCCTTACAATACTTCACCCTCACTTCTCTCCTTGGCTTAAAGTAATGTTCATGTCTCCAGCAAGAATGGCATTATCCATCTGAATCTCATTTTCTAGATCCCTAACGGATTCACAACATGTTTTTTTGTCTCCCAAGATGATCGGGGCATTATTATTGAAAAGATTCACTATCTCTTTGGTATGGAGATGCAAAAAATGAGCAAAAATATAGTTTGAGTTGAGTTTAACTAGGATTTTCTCAAAGCATGTCTCGTCCCATAGAATTCCCAGCCCTCCTGAGGTGCCTCTAGAGGAGATAACAATACCTCCTCCTTTTCCCCAAAACTATTTGCTTTTGTGGAGAAAGTCCCTTTCCTCCATTTTGGTCTCTTGGATGAGAAGAATGTCTGGCCTTTCCAACCTTACTAGACTTTTCATTGCTTCCTCTTTTAGATTTCTCCCCATCCCTCTGTAGTTCCAGGAGACAATCTTCATTACTTCCTTTTTTGAGCTGAGAGGGCTCCCTTAGAGCCCTGGATTTGATTGCTGTTTTCCTTAAGGTTTCTCGCCAACATCTTTTTTAGGGTCAGTTGGCTGCCCTGCATATTCTCCTTGTAGGTTTATTTCTCTCTCTTTTCCCTGGAGGATTTCCGTCCCCTGGTCGATCTTCTGACTGAAGTTTGGGAATCCCCAATTTCTCCTTATTCCTCTGACTCCTCCAAATTCAGATCTTCACCCTCAGAGATAGGCTCTTTCTCTTTCAAGGTTTCTCTAGGATAATCACGAATCTTCAGTGGTTCAAGGGCTTCCTGCATTTCGAGATCCTTTTGCACGTCTCATGGGTCGATTTCTTGGACTTACTCTGTCTCTGAGTTCAAGACCGCAAAGTTGTTCTCTTGACATTTCTGGGTGGGTTTGGCTTTAGGAATGCTCCTTGTGGGTGCTGTACTTCCCTTTCATTTCTCTACTCCTTGTCTGATTGGCCTTGGCCTAAGGCACGTTCTAGATTTCTTGGCTTGCTTCCATCCTTCTTATTTCTCGTTTTTTGGGCCTGCATTTTTGGGTTAGTTCTTGACGAAGTGGCCATACTCATGGCATCCACGACATTTGAATGACAACTGTTCGTAGTCTAATTTCTACAGATGGGACCAGTTTCCCACCGTTATATTAATAGCTTCTGGAAACCCAACTTTGAGATCAACCTCCATGCAGATTCTGGCGCATTCATATTGATCTTTTTTGTTTTCTTTGTCTATGAATTTTCCAAGGGCATTGCCGATTTCATGCATTGATTCCTAGTTCCAGTAGTGCACCGACAAGTTTGGGATCCTACCCCAGACTGGAATGACAGATGGAACATCCTTTGAGGGGTCGAAGTCTGGAGTCCAACAATTTAAATACAACCTTTGTGGACTCATGAAATAGGGTCCGTTCCTGAAAATCAAGTCCTTAACCTCCTTTGAGTTGAATTCAAACAGGAAGAAACCCCACCACATAAAGTACGAGGTGATGCTGTTTGTAATGAGGGGCTTCCAGTTTCAGGTGATCCAGGCTTCCATAGATTTTGGTGAAGGCCATAAGCCCATGAACTGCCCAACCAATGCTCGGTACACAAAGGAAAGGACCACCTTCATCAGACCCTCAGGCGGGGGAGCCACCGAGGGGATCTCATCCAATCTCTTGATGAACTTGGAGGTGAGTTGTTTTTTCTTCTTCGGCTGGGAAGCAATCAATAGTTTGAAGGCATCGACCTCAGGAGGAGGAGGAGGAGGCGGGGGATGGGCCTGAGAGTCCACCATTGGGCCGAACCCAAGCCAGGGCGAGCACCCCAAACGAAACCTACCTGCCGCAGCACCAGAAACCCCATGCACAGGGTAGACCAGGAGGCAGAGCGCGGGCTCGAGCGCAAAAAAATGAAAATAAATAAATAAATAAATAAATAAATATATATATATATATATATATATATATATATATATATATATATATATATATATATATATATATATATATATATATATATATATATATATATATATATATATATATATATATATATATATATATTTGAAATTTTATTAATTTAAAAATTTATTTATTTTTATTTATTTTTTAAGTAATTTATTTTTAAATTTAAATTTCTAAAATTTAATTATTTTTATTTTAGTATTTTAATTATGTTATTATTATTTTTATAACTTAAAAAAAAATTGTTTTTGAATTTTTTTTAGTTAATTTTTATTTTTTTCTTTAAATTATGTGTTTTTTGAATTTTCCCCTTTTTATTTATTTTTTGAATTTATTTATTTATTTTTTAGATTTTTTATTTATTTTTACAAGGTTTTTTTTTTTTTTTTTGCACTTTTATTGATTTTTATTTTATTTTTATGTTGTATTACCAAGATGAAAATCACCACTATAAACAAAAATGATTGATGTTGCATAAACACTTTTCAAAATTAACATGAAAATCACTAACATTTTAAAACAATGTTAAAAAATGATTGATGTTGCTTAAACACTTTTCAAAATTAGCATGAAAATCACTAACATTTAAAAAAATATTCATACTTGATGAATAAAAAAAATTTAAAGTGCCAAAAAAATCACCACTTTTCTAAATCAACATGGAAATAATAACATTTGAAAAAAAATCAAAGAAAATTTAAAGTTTCAAAAATATGCTAAAAAAAAGAGAGGTTATTTTACATCACCACTTTTCAAAATCGACATGAAAATCGTGACATTAAAAAAAAAAGTCATAAGAAAATTTAAAGAGCCAAAACTGTGCTCTAAAAAAAGAGGTGATTTCGGATCGCCACTTTTTAAAATCGGGTGTTTTTTTGCTACCTCAAAAAAATGGGTACCAGGTAATTTTCTCATTTGATCAGTGATTTTGTTTAGATACATTGATTTCTCATCCTATTTGATTTCTTGCATTAAATGCATTGATTTCAGTTTAGATGATAATTTCTAATCCTATTTGATTGCTTTCACTAGATGCATTGATTTTAGTGCAGACATTAATTTCTAATTATATTTGATTGCTTACACTAGATGCATTGATTTCAATGTACATGATTTCTAATCCCATTTGATTGTCAGCACTAAATGCATTCATTTAAGTGTAGATGGTGGTTTCTAATCCTATTTGATTGCTTGCACTAAATGCATTGATTTCAATGTAGATGGTTTCTAATCCCATTTGATTTCTTGCACTAAATGCATTTATTTCAGTGTAGATGGTGATTTCTAACCCTATTTGATTGCTTGCACTAGATGCATTGAATGTAGATGATTTCCAATTCTATTTGATTTCTTGCACTAAATGCATTGATTTGTGTGTAAATGGTGATTTATAATCCTATTTGATTGCTTTCACTAAATGCATTGATTTCAGGTAGACGTTGGTTTCTAATCCTATTTTCTTACTTGAACTATATGCATTGAATTGAGTGTAGATGTTTGTTTCTAATACTATTTATTTCTTGCATTAGATGCATTGATTTCAATGTAGAAGTTGATTTCTAATCTTATTTAATTGTTTGCATTAGATGCATTGATTTTAGTGTACAAGTTGATTTTAGATTTGATGTAATTGGATGTATGATGGTACATTAATTTAAAGTGATTGGATTAACAATGCAAATTGATTTCAGTGTAACCACAAAAAATTATTGGCAATGTACATTGATTTTTGTGTTATAGTAATTCAACCTAATAATATTGGAGAGCAAGAGAGACAAGGTATGATGTTTACTACAACAACTCAAGCTAAAGTTTTAAATGCATTACGATTTCAACTATAGATGAAAAAACTAATGAGGGTGACAATAGGGATAATAGAAGAAAATAATTTGAAATTGATCACAATGATGACTATTTGTAATTGACTACATTCTTATTATTCACATTTTCTATCATTCAACACTATTAAAATGTCTCTTTGCATTCAAAATTTTAATTTCATCATTTTCATCATTAAAGTTATTAACAATATTTATCATCTCAAAAAAGTGAGGTAACTAAGAAAATTTAAAATTAAAATGACCAGATTAATCTTAGACATATTTAGCATATTTAAAATGATCATATTAATATTAGATTTATTTACATATTATTGATAAAATTAATCATATATGCAATATATTTTCGCACACCACTGAAACCAACCCAGATCCATCTTAAATCCGGATCTATCAAGAGCCGAGAGGGATCAAATCTCTCGAGGTGCAAACCTTTCCTCAAGTTTTGGACTCTAAAAAGAGGTTTTCACCTTGAGAGATTTGATCCCTCTCCACGCTTATAGATCCAGAGTTAAGATGGATCTAGGATGGTTGTAATTTCTCCAAGGAACTCTACAACCAACATAGTACAACATACATGTGTAGCTGTAATGTAAGGAATGCAATGTAAGAAAATTTGTAAACATTTGTAATTTTGGCTAAATTGCAATCAATATATTTGTAATAATTATCTCTTCCTCTTAACCTGAGTTATATTTACAAACACTAAAAAAAGAGGTATGGTAAATAAATATAAATATAAATAAATCTGAGGTATGGTAAATAAATAAAAACCTATTTTTATAGGTACTCTGTAAATAAATTAAATATAGATAAACTAGAGGTACGATAGATAAATAAAACCTCTTTTTATATTTACTTCATAATTTTTTTTATATTTAAGAAAACTGAAAAAATAAGTTTTATTTAGGTGAAGATTATGGGCAAAATATCATGGGACAAATTATTATAAATACCATGAGCTAAATACCATGGGCCAGATACCATATTTATAAAAGAGATATGGTAAATAAATAAATATAAAAGAGGTATAAAGAGGTATGGTAAATAAATAAAAATACATCGAATAGGATTATAAATCAATATCTAATTATATACCAAGCCTATGGGTCAAATACTATGGTAAATAAATAAAAATATAAATAAACCAAAGGTATGGTGAATAATAAAACAAATTTTTATATTTACTCCATATTCCTCTTTATATTTACTAACACTCAAAAAAGAGGTTAATACCATGGGCCAAATTATTATTAATATCATGCAAGAAAAACATTATTTATCTTAATAATATTATTATTATTAAATCTAATATTCATATTAATATATTATAATATTAGTATTATTAAATTTAATAACTTCAGATATATCATGACATCATGATATAGTGATAGAGGTGGAGATATAGGGGGAGTGACAAGGGAGAGACGAAATTTTTTATATTATAATATATATTAATATATAATTATATCATGATATAGTGATAGAGGTGGAGAGATAGGGGGAGTGACAAGGAGATATGGAGATAAATTGAAGGAGAGGGGAGAGGAGGAATGAAGAGAGAGAGAGGTACAGAAGGATAAGAGAAGGAGAGAGAGACACAAAGATGGAGGGGGGAGAGAGAGAAGGAGAGAGGAAGGCAGATAGTGAGAGTATTGGAGGGTAGAGAGAGAGACAAAGAGAGAGGTAGGAGAGAAAGGGAGAGAGAGGAAGGACGAGAGAGAGGACTTGACAGAGATGGAGTTGGAGTGGGAGAGAGGGAGGAAAGAATAAATACATAGAGAGTGAGAAGTGGAGAGAGAGAGGGAGTGACAAGGGGGATATGGAGAGAGAGTATGTATGTTTAGGGGTGAGATAACGAGACAAAGGAGAGATGGAGATAAGGGGGGAGAGAATGAGAGACAAGGAGAGAGTGAAGAGAAAAAGGAGAGAAGGAGAGAGGGAGGGAGATAGTGAGAGTGTTGGAGGGTAGAGAGAGAGACAAAGAGAGAGGTAGGAGAGAAAGGGAGAGAGAGGAAGGACGAGAGAGAGGACTTGACAGAGATGAAGTTGGAGTGGGAGAGAGGGAGGAAATAATAAATACATAGAGAGTGAGAAGTGGAGAGAGAGAGGGAGTGA
Source organism: Pinus albicaulis (assembly GCA_034641835.2). NCBI lineage: Eukaryota > Viridiplantae > Streptophyta > Pinopsida > Pinales > Pinaceae > Pinus > Pinus albicaulis. Next base: position 1,344,952,746 of record CM076577.1, on the reverse strand, counting down.
CAAGGGGGATATGGAGAGAGAGTATGTATGATTAGGGGTGAGATAAAGAGACAAAGGAGAGATGGAGATAAGGGGGGAGAGAATGAGAGACAAAGAGGGAGCAAGGAGACAAAGGAGAGATGGAGAGAAGGGGTGAGATAAGGAGAGAAAAGGAGAGAGGGAGGAGACAAAGGAGAGATGGAGAGGAGGGGGAGAGAAGGAGAGAGGAGAGAGGGAGGAGACAAAGGAGAGATGGAGAGGAGGGGGAGAGAAGGAGAGACAAGGAGAGAGGGATGGATATAGTAACATAGTTGAGTGCAACACTTGAGGAAAGGTTTGCACCTCCCTCTCAGCCCTGGATAGAGGGATGGATATAGTAACATAGTTGAGTGCAACACTTGAGGAAAGGTTTGCGCCTCCCTCTCAGCCCTGGATAGATCCAGAGTTAAGATGGATCTTGAATGCTGTAAAATATTTTATTTTATAATTGTGTTAATTGATTTTAGTTTAGTATAGAAGAAATGTTGTGTAAACATTTTGACTTGGTCAAATTATATTAAAAATAAATTAAAATTAAAATCAAAATTAAATAAAATAATAAAATAATAATGCGAAAACATTTTTACTCAGTTAAAATAAACTAAAAATAATAAAAAAATAACATTAGAATAAAAATAACTTCATGATATTTACCCATGGTATGAGAAATCATGGTATTCATGTGGAATATATCCTATTGAAAGGGGGAAATTAAAGCAAACTAAATCCATCTTAACTTAGAATCTACCAAGCCCCCACAAGGATTAAATTTATTTTCACTCTAAAAGAGGTTTGCATCTGAGATAGATCGAGAGTTAAAATGGATTGGACTGGTTATAATTAGTATATTTGTGTACAATATGCAAGAGATGATGTAATGTCATGTGAGTAGTTAAGGTAAATATGAAATAAAAATAAAAATAACTCTAAGTTAAAATAAAAATTCTACTTTTTATTTTTATTATTATTTTTTGTTGGTTAGTTAAGGTAAACTTGACTTGGTCAAGTTACCAATGGTTTCTGAGCTCTAGGTTTATAAGAACCCATGGTATTTCTCATGGTATTCATGTGGAATATATAGTATATTTAAATAGGGAAATTAAACCAACCCCTAGAGGAATCAAATATCTTGAGATGCAAATATCTTATGATGCAAAAAAATTTGATCTCTTTAGGCGCTTTGTACATCCTAAATTAAGAAGGATCTAGGTTGGTAAATATCAAAACATTTATTGGGTGGAGTAATAGAAATGTTTTTAAGTAACTTACATTAAATAAATAAAATAAAAGCTATATTTAAAAAATCTAAAAATGTAAATAACAAAAAACTCTTTTAATATTTGATATTGAACATAAATATTAATAAAAAAAATATTTCAATATCGATCATAAACAAAACACTTTAATTTCCACCATAAATAACATAATTACATCAACTTTATATATAGAGGGAGAAAGTAATTGGTAATAAAAAAATATCTAATTTCATCCATAAGTGCTTTCTACTTTTTAGTATGACAAAGATGTGTATTTCCTTCACTACTCAACATGGAGATTACACACGATATCTAAAATAATATTGATACTACAACCCACTATGAAGGTGAAGTGAATCATATATATATATATATATATATATATATATATATATATATATATATATATATATATATATATATTAATTGATAATTAAAAATCCTAATTCAATATTTAAGTACTTTCTACTTTTTAGTATGAGGGAGATGTGTAATTCCTTCATTACTTTGAAATAAAGATTACACATGACATCTAAAATAATATTGATACCATAACCCACTATGAAGGATATTCTAAATTCATTATGTGCTCACCATAAAGTTGACTTTTATATTTCAAAAAGAAATATTAATAACAAAATATTTACATTATCAACCATAAATAAAATACTTATATTTTATTTTTACAGTATGAACTACTTGTGCAATTCTTCCATGTTTCAATATATAATTTGAATAAAATATTTGAACATCCCGAGAGAGAGAGAGAGAGAGAGAGAGAGAGAGAGAGAGAGAGAGAGAGAGAACCATATATAAAATATTCCAATGCTCACTTTCATTGCTTAATATGTAATATTTTACAATAATATTAATAACAATTTTTTTTTTTTAGTCTATATACATAGACACAAACACAAAAAGAGAGCGTGTTACTATTCCATGGATAAATGATTCTAATTCCCAATATGAGGGAGACTTTATTTAAAAATATTTTAATTTCAACTATGTATATATTATATAAAGCAATTCAAAATAAAAAAATCCTACTGTTCAAACATTTTATCATGCGTTTTTATGCTCAACACGAAGTTGATATATTTCTAATTTATTATGGTTCAAACATTTTATCATTGTGTTTTTATGCTCAACAAGAAGTTGATGCATGGAGAAGTTGATACATTTTTTATTTCTTATGGTTCAAACATTTTATCATTGTGTTTTTATGCTAAACAAGAAGTTGATACATGGAGTTTCAGCCTACACACACATATATAAAGAACCAACATAGATCCATCTTAGCTAGGATCTATCAAGCAATGAGGGAGACTAAATCTATAGTTGTGAAAACCTTTTCTCAAGTTTATCACTCTAAAAGAGGTGTAATCAACATAGATCAATCTTATATTGGATCTATTACGCGTTGAGAGAGACCAAATCTATATATGCTCAAACCTTTTCTAAAGTTTTGCACTTTGAAAGAGGTTTACACCTCAAAATATTTTATCCTTAGTGGCCCTTGGTAGATCTGAGCTAGGATGGACCTATGTTGGTAGTTTAATTAAATTCTGGAAGTCTCATTCCAAAATAGAGATGCCTATTACCATAACTAGTGCAACCCATGGACATTCATATATAATAAGAATCAAAACATTTATTTCATGATACATCTCACATTATGAAAATTTTAAAAATAAAAAAATAGAAAATTATAACTATATTATTATTATTGTTGTTGTTGTTATTATAAAAAGAATTAACACATAAATTAAACATATATACATTTAAAAAAACATGTAACAAGATTATTAACCATGGAGATTCACCTCATTTTGTCATGGAGATTTTTAACTTGTAAATAGTCTTTGTTACAATACAATAGACCATTGCCATGGTTTATCAATACCCATGCCCAAAAAACCATAATCTATTTCATATGACACTTGTTCTTATGACATTATTTTTAATTAATTAGCTTAATTAAAAAGGAAAAAAGAGCATGACTACTTTGAAGATAAATTAAAACCTTTGATTTATGAATGTAATAAGAATATCCTAAAATATTCAGTTAAGGTTAAATACTTACCATCCACTCAATAATTATTAATAATTAAATTATAATTATGGAAGTCCTGTTCCAAATAAACATAACCATCGATGTAATTATAACTATTTGTAGTTTTAATGGATTTTGGCCCTGACATCTACTCTCCTGGAATGGTTTTACTAGAACGATCCCAAAATATAGCGTTGTTATTTTACTCAAAATGATTCTTTGTGGTATTCTTCAATAATTTGGAGGACATGCATAATATTTTTGACAATGGCCCATGGTTTTGGGGTCAACTCTCAATGCAACCATGGTTTTTGGAATTTAATCCTCTTGCTATGACGTCTCTGGAAACTCTAGTTTGTGGAAGGCTTCCCAACTTACCCATCCATTTGATATATCTAGACATATTAGAGGACATGAGAAATTTAATAGGTAGCTTCATCAAAATTGATAATGAAAGGATTTTAGAAATAATTCTCACTTTTACCCACATATGCATTGAAGTAGATATGAGTAAAGGGTTGACAGATAAAATTTTACTTGATTTGGGGGTGGGGGGGGGTAGGGATTTCTCATAATCATTGGATTACGAAAATAAAAATTTCCGATGTAAGACTTGTCAACGACCGGAACATCTTCAAAATGTATGCCCCTATTCACCCTAGGCTACGAAAAAAATAGTCGTGGATGGAAATATTTGAAGGGAGTTGGAGGATTCAAGAATACTTCATGGAAAAAGTAGGGTAACCCTCAAGAACAAATGAAATTGATTTCCAAATCAACTCCTCTATCCCCAGCACAACCTCATAGGGCACCAAATAATACTTAAGAGGAAGAGATTCATCCTTCAAATGAAAATGAAAGAGACTCAAACATAGTTGTGGCTTCTACAATGAGCAGAGAAAAACACACCCACCAGTCAGATCAATAAAATAGTGATAAAAAAATGACTAATATGGAAGAACCCTTGGTAATGGAAATGCTACGAATAAATGACGTCAAGAGAATAAAAAAATGACTAATATGGAAGAACCCTTGGTAATGGAAATGTTACGAATAAATGACGTCAATATTTTATCTACGACTGCCCCTGATAATTTAGTAGGATGGATTAATGTCCGCAAAAAAAAGGAGAAAAATAAAAATATATGCCCAATCTTGGGATATGATACCAGGAATGTAGTAAATGTAGTTTGGTGTGCTAGGCTCATTGCTGATGACAATATGATGTAATATGATTTTATGAGGAAACACAATTTAACTTACAAAAAAATATATAAATAAGCACTATTCATTATATTTATTAATTAATATAGATAAATTATATTTGTTATATTAAAAAATGTTTTTGATGTGAAATCAATATTATAAATTCTTAACTATGGAGATTCATTCCCACTTTACCATGGAAAAGGCTTAACTTGTAAATATCGTTTGTTACAATACTATGAATTATGAATACAGTAGGCCCAATATGAAATTTTCATTAATTAATTAATTTTAGATAAATTAATTAAAAGGGAATAATTAACTTATGTCCATGGGGTCTTGGATAGATGGTGATCGAGTGCTCTATTAAGGAAATCCTTGATGTGAAGTCACCAGTTCAATTCCCTGCCCTGATTAGGGTGATATATTGGACATGATGAAGATGTAATCCTTCCAAGCTTACAAAAAAAAAATGGAATAATTAACTTGGAGATAAATACTAACCCTTGAGCTAGGGTAAAATTTCCATAGGCCTCATAGGAGTTCATCATTCCTCATGTTTACTAAAGTGGTGGTATTGTCATGAAAGGTTGAGGTCAGATAGGAAGTTAGGTCATCAATGATTTGGAATAAGAGTAGGTGGCCAATTATGGAACTGCCAAATATATTTTTCCGAAAGTATTTAGATCACACCCAAAATCTTGAAGGAGGTCGTGCTAGGTGGGAAGGTTTCTATGTCTGGAGGTCTATATGGTTTTTCTCATGTCACCACCAAATGCCTTACCTACAGTTCACGAAATTTGAAGGGATATGAAAATAACATTCAGGATGCGTCCTTGGAAGGGTTTCATAAAAGAAGGGTTTTACAACCACATTCACCTCCCTCAAACAAAGCATCATCTCGCCACCTAGAGGAAAGATGACTAGTCTTGTTACTTGCAAAAGAAGCTAATATTTTTTAGTCTTCATCTTTACTAGTGGAAAAGTTTTTGCAGGCGCATGTGAAGCATAGGAGAAAGCATAAGACAAAGTGCATCAAGAGGCGCAGAGGGTGAAACAACCATAGGGTCAAAAAACATCGTAGTGTGGGTGTTCATTTGGCTTATTGTGGCTAAGGAAATTGGCAAAGGCTTTATAACGGAAAAGTGGCATTAATTGGAATTTTATTTGTGAAAATAATGGAAATTAGGAGAAAAAGAAGGTGAAAGTTCACATGTTGCATGTGAGGTGTAAAATGAAGGAAACTAATGGAAAATGAAGAAAATAGAGGCCTCATTGATAAAAAGGCTTTTGAGGATCAGTTGGTACCTTTTTCTAGGGTAACCTTTTGTCAGTTCAATTTTGGAGCTCTTGCTCTATTCTCTCTCTCTCTCTCTCACTCTTAGACACTTAGAGTTTTCTTGGAGCATTTAAACATTGGATCAAGAAAGGAAAAGACAACAAGAGGAAGAAATGATTAAGTAAGGAAGAGCATGATCAAGCAGCTACAACAAGATTCTTTACAGACATCGATTGGAATGTGTGGTTTCCTTGATAGATTTGGCATGCATGGTGTTGCATGTGTGTTCTTGGTTCTATTTCTATCATTGGCATGGGTTTTTCCATGTGTGATAGTTTATTTTAGCGTAGCCTTTCCATTTCTGGATAGCCATAGTGTGATGGGGTTCTCATGTTTTGGTTGAGCTGGATTGCCAGATGGATTTGTTGTTGAGTGAGGTGGATATCTTAATGAAAGAAGACATGGCTTAGTAACCCCTCAACCAGAATGTGGGTAGCTATAAAGCCAGATAGTGTGTTTCCTCAGTGGGCCTAGGAATCTTGGACCGGTGAATGGCGATATTTACGGTAAAGCTTAGAGGTTGGTGCTCTCCATCAGGCCTAGGAATCCTGGGATGGTATATATGGTAAATATTGGAGAGTGGTGTCTCAGTAAAGGCCCAGTAATCCCTAGATGATACTGTGGATTGTGGTAAATCTTAGAGACTAGGAGAAAAGAAAATTCCTCATGGTGTAGGTGGAGAAATCCAGTGGCATCCATGCTTGTTTTGGCCTAGTGATATGGTGGAGATCATGGTAAAGCATGTTATTACATATTTATTGTTTTGGCGTAGTGATCCAGTGTGGATTACAATAAATCCTAGTTTCTATTGATGAGGGTGTGGCGGTTTAGCCTTGGGAAGCCCTGGTTGGTTCTTTCAGTTTTTAGTCCCACATTCATTCTTGGAATATGGAACAAGGGTGATTGGATTAAGAGAGATTTGTCTCAGCCAATCTATGGTCTGGTGGAACGTGGTAGTCCTATACTGGGTTGGATTTTTCATTCATGAATAAGAACTCATTTCCTTGGTAATTTATGTGTAAAGGTTTAGGTTTATATGTGGATTCTATGGTTGATGTATCCTTGATATTTCTGTTGTTATTATGCTATTTATAAGCATGTATTTTGACAATGATGATGTATGGATCTTATCATGTTTTGATTTGTAAATGAATGAACACTGCATCTATGACCTAATAGATGATAATGCAAGTAATGATATAAGGGAACAACGCTTCTTAGTGATTCTCAGATAAGTATGAGACCCCTATGCTCATATTTTTATTTAGACCTGTAGATTACATTTTTGTGACATGTTTGAAGAAATGTTAGTCCTATTTGGGGATGGTCAGGCCTAGTCCTAGTGTCAGTGTTTGGTTTGCAAGAATTTTCCTCATGTGATTTATGAATTTTGATAGTTACAGGGATTTATGGGCAGAGGTCTAGCCCTAACCTTAGAATCTAGCCTTAAAATCTATTGTCGTTGGTACAACATTGGGTGAAAAAGTCAAAAATTACACTGATGTAGGCTTATACATGCGACTGGGAGGTTCCAGTTGCACTATTTCCCTATCAAGGGAGCGACTAGGGGATTGATGCTTGAAAAGGCCAGTTTGATTCAAGGGCTAGCCTTTTGGAAGGTTGTCATGGCTCGTGGGTGTGTTGTAGTAGGTGCAAAAGGTTTTTGTAGCAGTGTGGTGTCAGTTTCACTTCCTTAAGGTGACATGGGAGTTTGAATCAAATCATAGTAGCCTCTCATCACAAGTTTACCCTAGTGGGTCGGTTACTTGGGTAGATATGGGAGGAGGGTGTTACAAATGGGTTTTGAACTAATACTAAGCCTAGATGTGGGTATGGATCAAGTACAACCTATGTATGAGAGGGGGTTAATTGTAAAATTCATTAATAAACAAGTCCATAAGCAAGGTATAAAGGATTAGGTTGAGAAGAAATGGACCTGAAACCTTGGATATAAACTAAAATACCACCTTCTTATAAAAGGCTGGTTGTGTGCAAAAATTCAATAGTAAGAGGATGCCACTTTTTTAATGAGGGAAGACCCGGTCCTGGGGAACATTGAGTCTAGTCATTAAAATTGACACTCGACATTTGGCACCATAATTGAACTATTTTTCACAATACATATCTAGTCTTTGTTGCTAACGTTACCCTACCCTTTGTGGACTACAGACATCATGGAACAAGTAGCAAGTGCTCCTGGGAAAATTGTGTTCTTTAAGGAAGCAGGGGTGGGGGGGGGGGGGGGGGGTGGTTGACTAAAGGGTCACCGAGGTACTCATCAAGGTAAAACTTAGCAAAGGCTTGAATTCATAATTGGAAGAGGAATAGGGTGGATAAGTTTTCATTTGGCCATATACTATTTGAAAGTCATGTTTTGCTGCATGCAGTGTTGAAATGTGGGGTACTTAAGGCGGGATTCCCCGTTCTACAAGCAAAAATTGAGTTTAGCGGGGATGGAAATAAAAAATTCCTCACTTGAGGTAAGATTTCTTGGATATGGGTCAATGTATGTCAAACATAATGACTCAGAGAGTGAACAATCAGTAAAGGAATTCAGTCAAGTAGTCTTTGTGTGATCTGACTCTTCAAAGGCATCTAAGGTAATGATTGCACCAGGTAAGTCACCTAAGTGTTCATTGGGAATAGCAGGTTATTTGGCTATTATTTTGGCTCATAATTTAGTTGAAACATAAGAAAAAAAGTATAGGGGGAAAATTTTAGTCTAGCCTAGTAATTCAATCGAATGATTGAGTGTCACAAGCAATGATCTATTCTATTTTGAGACCTGCTTTGATGCCTATTCCCCACATTTCTTGTCTGTCTATGGGACATCCTCTCACCTTGAACCCCCTTATGTCATGGGAAAATTTGATTTTGAAACCTAATTTAAGGTGTAAGGAGGGGAGAAAGAGGGACTCCTATACAAACACCTCGATAATGATATTTGTCCCGTTTCCTTCACATTTTCCCTTTTCTCTTGAAATATCTCTAGAACTGAAAAGGCAACTCCCTATATTTTTAATTCCTCAAGTATCTGTTAGTAATCATCAGAAAATGACGTAGTATTTTCCCCCCTCGTCAACCATTGGGCCTTTATTGAGGTCAAGTCAACTGGTTTGTGCCCCACAAGGTACTTTAAATATTCCTTCAGAAGCCTTTACTAACTCGACCCTTCACACTCAATTTGTGAAAGGTTTTCCTCCCTAATCCTGGAATGTATCCTCAAGCCTCTAAAAAATTGTCATCCCTTTCAACATAGCTTGGGAAATTATGAGGATCTAGAACTTTTTTAAATGGGGAAGTAACGAGAGGACAAGGAAAGGAACATGGGACAAGTTAGGGGATCCACACTCCTAGGCGACATAAGCCAAATTTTATTAGGGAAGGACCATATTTAAGGCTGAAGAGGGTGTTGGAGGATTGGAAGGTGCTTTTATATTGTGGAGGGGAGGTGTAAGTGGGAGGCATGTAGGTATCACTGAATTTAAACACTTTTCTTTCTAGGCTCTTAGAGGTTGCAATCCCAATGGGGGTTGTGCATCATGTTTATCTTATCATTGAACATTCATGGGGTGGGAGGGAAACCAAAAAAAGGTACCTCAAGAACTTAATATAGTCAACTAGGATGGATCTTGTTATGTTTTAGGAAACTATGAGCTCTGGTGCAAATTTGAAATACTTTTGTTCTTGTTTTTTAATTTAGTGGAATTTTTATTCTTAGGATGATTAAGGCATGCATGGTGGTATCCTATTGGGGCAGGGACTCGGAATATTTGCTCACAACACACAATGCACTCAAGCAAGTTTTGTCCTAGAGGGTTATGGTTGTCAGGAGCGATGAGATTTTTCCTTGATTAATGTTGACATACTGTATGATAACCGATGGGTTTTTTGAGAACATGTTCATGTGTTGGGATTACGACACAACCTACTATGTATTACATGGGGGACTTAAATCTAATCCTGTCTGATAGAGAGATGGGGGAATAATTCAAAGACCAACCCAATAGCTCCCTTCTTCAATCACTTGTTTGAGGAGTCCGGACTGGTTGATGTTGAGTCACTCCCAATAAAGCCAAATTAGACAAATATGTGGGTTGGAAATGAAGGAATATCTAAGAGACTGGATCGGTTCCTCATGGCAGAGAATAGGTTGATGACTTTAATTCATTACCGAAGTTGGATTGGGAACCCTGCGGTGGGCCTTTCATACCATTCCCCTATCTACCTTCAGCTAGGGAATCTGAAGGAAAATAAAATATCACCTTTAAAGTTAAAATCACATTGGTTGGAGGATAACAACTTAATGAAATTGGTCTACTCTACCTAGAAAGCCAACAACCCGACTATTCATGAATCAACAGTATCAAAATTTCTTTTTTCCCTTCATCTCGTTAAACAAGTAGTAAAAAATTGGGAAAAAAAATGAGAGACAACACCAGGAGTTGAAATAAATAGAATCTAAAATCTTAACTTTCACTAGTAGAAAATGATGAAATTAATGACTAGGTGACTAAAAAAGTTAGTCACCGCAATTATTTCAAGTGAAATACTACTAAATTTGAGAAATTTTAAGTGACCGAACTTAAAATGACTAATCTAGTCTAGGGATAAAATATATGACTAAATAATAAGTGACTAAACTAAAAGCGACTAACTTAAATGACTAATTTAGTCTAGGGATAAAATATACAACTATATAATAAATGACTAAAGTAAAAGTGACTAACTTAAATAAATAATTTAGTTTAGGATTAAAATATATGACTAGATAATAAGCAACAAAATTAATAATGATTAATGCAAATGACTATTATAGTCCAAGAATAAAAATATGACCAAATAACAAGTACAAAAAGTATATGAATTAGTCATTTATGTTAGTAATTTTTAATCGTATCACTCCATAAATAAAAATTTTCAATTTTGATACTGAAGTGTTACATTCCACTAAACGAGTCTCTGTATCCATCTACAGTGTTAAAATTTAGAGACAAAGGGGTCTTTGAGTCCATCTACATTGTTAAAATTCTGAATACTCTTTTGTCTCTAAAGTTTAACACTGCAGATGGATTCATCTACAATTAACATAAATATTGCATGTATCATCTATCTACTTTACACTAATGCCTTCATTATAGTTTTAGTAAAGGTAATATTTAGATAGTCAAATTAATATGTATATTTATATTTCTTTGGCCATAAAGTTTAATCTTTTAAAAACTTCATTGATTTATGTTAAAAGTGTGACTCTTGTTTTAAATCTAAGGTCAAATCTTCATATTTACATTTAATGAATAGATAAACATAACATTTATTTTTGTAAGTCGATATTCATTCATATGGTGAAAAATATGTACAACCAACAAAGAAAAAAACAGGTGGTCTCACTCCGACTAGGTTTGTTGACCAATGTTTGCAAGAAGTGCAAAAAAAAAAAATGAGGCTAAGGACAACATCCATAAATGAGAGGGTCAAAGACACCAGAATACATGTAATATATAAAAAAAACATGAAAGCATATTATTCATCCGACGTAATGGAAGCTAGGTTTTCCAGGGTTGTTCCTAGAGGGGGTGGTGGACGGAAGTTGCAATGGACGTTCCCTTCGAAGTGTGCGAGATAAGTGTCCAAATTTTCCACTTTTTCTACAAGGTGGTTTTGGCCTCGCTGACCACCACCAATAATCGCTCCCTGAAATGGCACTGGAAGTAGTGCATCCTATCCAAAGTGGCCATAAACTAAACATGATCCTCCCTACGAACCCATTCCGCTGTGTCCACCCGATCTATCAGAGTTTGAATTAGGTCTTGACAGTTTTCTAGAAAACAATGTTGAATTTACCGCGGGCCGGGAGCTACACGCCTACAAGTTCCTCAGTGAGCTGTTCCTCCTTGATTTCCACCACCCCGATGCTGCGTTTGTTGTGACCTTACTCTTCCACCACCACGGGAAGCCTTTTTTCCTCCACCATGACTGCCTCACATTCCCACACCAACAAGCTGGGAGTGACCACAAGTCTTACCACCTCGGTGCGCTCCTACCACCACTATTTCCATATCATATGAGCCAATAGATCCTTGCTTGGCAGGGGGTGAGGATTTCCCACACCATGACAATGGTCGCATTGTGATAAAACTAGGAGGGCCAACTCCAACCGTTATCAGATTCTGGTCTACTGGAAATTTCCCCTACCACCACACCCAAAAACTAGATCTCTCTTCACCCTTAAATTTCCTCAGGAAACCACACAATATGTCCCACTACCATCTTGCCACCAGTTGGGAAATTCGGCAAGAACCTGAACAACTAGAGAAGGAGAAGGCGCGAGGAACACGCCCTAGGTTGACGCTTCCCAAGAAACTTCACACAACCCACACTAGGATATCGACTCTATGTATTCCAAAAGGGCGACTCTCCTATCGCCACTGGACACCAAGAACCACCCACCAAACCACCAGGCATGCCAATTTTCAGACCAAGCACTAGAAATGGAGAATTCCACACAAAAGCACTGCCACCCCTAGAGATACCTCCTTCAATACCACTTTCGTGCACCTCTATCAGACCAACAACTCACACATACTAAAAACCACAGAAGACCAAAATAACAAGTTCCCCCGTTGACATGTTGCAGTGTTCAAGATTTCTATTTACTAGGCATTCAAATGAAAATAAAGTGGAAAACGTGAGCGAGGGAGGATTTTTTTAATGTCCTTGGCACCTATAGCTGCTACATATATCTATCTACATTTGGGGTCATCCTTGGCAATAAAAGGAGTCGTGAGAAAATATATAGAAAAGGAGGTTCTATGAAACGCTGTGGCAGGTGTTTGACATGTTAGAGATTTCTATTTACTAGGCATTCAAATGAAAAAAATAAGAAGTGGAAAACGTGAGCAAGGGAGGAATTTTCTGATGTCCTTGATGCCTATTGTTGATATATATATCTATCTACATTTGTGGTTGTCCCTGGTAATAAAATAAGTCATGAGAAAAGAGATAGAAAAGGAGGTTTGTGAAAAGTGGTGGCAGGTTTTCATGAATGGATCGTGACAAGAAGCCCAAAACCCAAGTCCATCCCAATGATAATGCTCATTCTCATTCTTCTAGTTATCCTTATATCTTTCATTTATTTCTACATCTTCTTGTTTCTATTGGAAAGGCCTCCTTGATTGGCAGTTGATTGAGTAGAGAAGTTGTGCATGCAAGAGGGATAGATTAGAGACACTTATTATCATTCTCTCCATGTTTCTTTTAGGGTAAATGACAAGTGAATGTTGTAATAAATGCTATGTTCTTCCTTTTGTGGGTGTGTATCAATAATTTTTTAAGGTTTCATTTCAATTCTTCCTAATATGTGGGGTGCCATCACTCATGGGAGAAATGGCTTGGAAGGATGCATCACACTTAGTTTTTGGTTAACCCATAAATTGCACCTCGCCCAAACCTCTTATTTATGCCTGTGAAGAAGTGAATCTTGATGGTTGGCTTAATGACATGCCACCATATTCACTAGATAAACATGGTCCCATTGAATCTTTTTACTTATTTTGTCAGCTATGATCTACCATTTCAAAATTGTATCATGTTCCCCACCTCTATTATGACTACTTGGGCACACTAGTACCCTTGAGTTTATGCAACTATGTGGTAAAATTATGGATGCTAGTTTTTGAGTTATGTTGTCAGTAAGGGTAATTGATGAACCATGTGTCCCTCACTTTTAGATTTGCTTGATTGACAATGAAATGTGAAACTTTATCAAGGGAATTTAAGTGCAGTCATTTATATTACAGATGGAATTATTACATTAGATCAAAATTGGGCTTTCTTATTATCCACATAAGTTATAATTTGCTCATCAATATTAGACTTATTTCACAATTCCTTTGAAGTATATATCATTGGTTTGATTTTTCTTCATGCACATATGTGCAAATGTCAAAAAGCGATGACGGTGAGAAGTAACTACATACAATAGACTAACTCTGCATCCAAATTCAATTATTTGTTGGCTATTGATTTTTTCTTTATCATCACTTATGACAATGAGAAGTAACTACATATGATAGGATGCAAAGTTATCCCTCAAACCAATGTAGAGATGCAATTATTTATTGGTTGTTGAATTCTTATTTATCATCACTTACAATAACTGACACTATATTTGGACTTTCTTAATGAAAAACATCTTCACTTCCATAACTCGTAGGACTCCTCAAAATATTTTCACTTCCATCAATGACAATCCCTTTCAATATCAATGTTTTATGCATTCCTCCAATCAACTCTTCATAGTCTCTATCTCTTGTTTCCCCTAGAAAGACATACATATTGGCTATATCCAAGCCCCATACAACATAAAAATACCTACAAGCACCAAATCTAATTTTTAGTGATATGGATCTTGCTCAACAAGAATTTATTGCATGGGCACCATTGAGCCAAAAATACTACATGTAGTTTCCAAAAGACTAAAATCATAAAATTAAATAATTGCATATTTTAAATCTCTTTATCATAGTCAACTTGAGGTTTCCAATCTATTATGCATTTCTCAACTTTAACCAAATCCTTAAGATATCAAATATTGGAACTTAGTCATATGCAAACTCAATATTCAAAATAGTTGGGCTTAGTATTGATTGGAATAGTTGGCGTTAGATGAGTTTGTGGTAGTTTAGTATTCCATTTGACATGACTTAGAACTTAATTCTTTTAGTTAGGTTTATCTAGTTCTTCTTCAGGTTTTTTTTGTTTTTGTTTTGTTGTTAATTATATATATATATATATATATATATATTTTTTTTTTTTTTTGTTAATTTTTTTTACTTAAGTACTAGTAAGACTACATCATGGTCCAAAAATAACACCCAAATAAAAAGAAAAGAATTGAACCAATCACTTAACATCTACCAATATTCAACACCTCTAATTTTTTGTTTTGAGTGGCGGCAATATTCAACACCTCTAATTTTTGCGAATTTTTTATTTTGAGTGGCGGTATAATTTTTGCGAATTTTTGATTTTGAGTGGTGGGAAGCATCATATGAGTGTATGAGTTTATAAGGGATAGAAACAAAATTTTAATCTTTCACTTCCCGGAATCAAAGTGGGTCCTCGAAAATCCCCCTTCAAGTTGCACGAAAGACGTCAGAATTTGAGAAATCTGTAGATAGGTCTAGGGATCAATCCTCTCCACCTCAATATGAACGGAAGGATATCTACTAGCGCGGTGATGCCGCCTGAAATCCTGTAGCCTAGCATGATCCATCTCCCATCACTCGTTCTCAGCCCAGTGACATCTCTCAGCTCCGACCCCTTTTATTGCCCCTCTAATTTGACGTCATGCGATGAATCGTCAATTTCACAGGAGGAGAGGGTCATTGCGGAGAAGGGATTCTATTTGCATCCCTCGCCTCTTCAAATGCCCAGGGAAAGGGAGCCAGATCTGCTCTTTTTGGTTTAGTGTGAAGAAGAAATAGGCACGACTACCAATCTGCAGCACCTCGAATTTTTGGGTGGCATCGTATGAGTTTCTAAGGGATAGGAACGAAACTTCAATCTTTCACTGCACAAGTCCCCTTTTATTTTTCTGGTTGAGCTACATTCTTTTACTAGCTGAGACATACATTTACAAGTTCTCAGTTCTGGTTGGAGTTTTTGGGTCGCATCTCCCTGAGCTTGAGGGTCGATATTCCACATTCCATTTGTTGGACGAATATGTTGATAAGGGACGACTAATCATATTGATTAGCACGAGTTTCCTAACCGTATAAAATTTGTTGTGCACCCTTGCAATGACCAAGCAAATTACTCTCTGAAGACTGCGTATAAGCTAAATGAGTCTGAGTTTACATTATCCAGAGGTCTTGGCATCACCAACTCGTGTATTTACTGCTGCTCACTAAGGGAAACACGAGTTCCTTATCTTTGGTATGGGTGAATGCAAACATTTGGGCATAAAATGAACTTCTGGACTCTTCATTGTGTGTGAGACAGTCATCTGGAAACTAGCAAAAGGAACGCACCAGTCTCAAGTTTCTATACTCAGGGTCCCTTTTTTACATGTGTTTATTGACAGCATAAAATATTGGTAGTCTTCTAGCTGTAGTGGATATCATTCTGGGAATTAATATGAGTACTCGTTACTCCTATTTATGAGTTATATTTGGCAGTCCCCTGTGAATATTATGCTTGGAATATGTCAGTTTGAACTTTGGGTGGTTTATTTTCGGTGCATGTCATTTAATATGAGTATCTCCTGAATTAAAATTGTTAGTAAAACGCCTACAACAGTACTCAGAAAAAATGTTTGACGTAGATATGAACGAAAATTTCACATAAACCCAGAAAGCTATTGCAAGGAATTTTACAACCAGGGCGATGGTGGGGCTGATAGTGCACCCAGAAAAATTGTTTGAGATAGATATGAACTAAAAGTTCACATAAACCCAGAAATCTATTGCAAGGAGTTTTACAACCAGGGCGATGGTGGGGCTGATAGTGCATTGAATATAGACTGTACATTGGGCACATTGAGTAGGAATATTGGCATAGGTCTATCTAACCCTTGTCATGATATTGACATTGAAGTTTCCAACCTCTGGTGCATTTCTTGAGTTTACCCAAATGGTCATCATATCAGATATTGGAACTAAGACCTATGCAATCTCTAGCTTCACAATAGATGGGTTCAGTACTGATTGACCCTAGTGTGTGCTAGGTTAATATTCCCCCTTTACCAAACCTAGAAATAATTTTTTTTTATTGGGCTGATTCTCCTGTATTTCTGATTTATTATCTATTTTATAATATTTTCTCTTGACTAGATCTCGAATCAAGCTGCATTGTGGAAGCCAGGTGGAGATGGGTTAACTCATTCAAACCGTGTGTGATGGTGAATTTTATACATTGAATATGGACACATTCACATTGATATTGCCAATGCTCGGTGCATTTCTTGAGAACCCAAATGCTCAACATATTAATATTACAACTCAGACATATGCAAAACACAAGCTTTATATTTGCCTGGTTTGATAGCCATAAGTAGGTTTGATATACCTCCCATGTTTGGTATTGAATGCAGAATAACTACACAAACCTATTGAATGTCAATAATGAACTTAACTTTGAATTATGCCAAAGTAATAACCATGCACAATATCACTTAGAAGAAACATATACTTTGGGAAAGTGGATAAGTATGTGTATGTTGATAAGTGGGAAATGAATTCACCCAAGTATATTTAATTCTCTTTTCTTAAATATTCACAAGTTATATATGGTGTCAAAGAAAAACTGGGTAGGTTGATGACTATAAGTAGACAAGCACACCAATGCAGAAGTCATATGGTAATTGTCATATATTTTCCGCTCCGACTCTAAGCTATATCCTGCTCTTAAACAACATTAAAAAACATATCTAGTTTTTACAGTCATACAGTTCTAGAATTTTGGAATAAGTTCCCACCACACATTATTGGCTTGTTTAGCATTGGGGGTTTGACAACATTGGTTTGAGAATTTTTTTCTCAGAAAAGCTCAATACATAATCATGAAATACTTACCCACATTTAGCCATTTTTATGCAGTTCTTGACTTTTCATCATGAACTCCTTTATTTTTACTCGTTGTTTTTGAACTCTTCATCAAGGTTGAATTGACCTTATTGTGCAAAGCATCAATTTCTTCCTTAGATAACTGCATCCTTGATCTGTAGCTACTGATGACTGCAACTGTTTACCTGCAATTCTTTGAAATGCAACACCATGATGCTATTAAGGCTCTTAATATCTATAGGTGAGCTGGTAAACATGTATAGTTGGAAATCTACTGTTCCAAAAGTGTTGTAATTGATGTCTTCAGTTTCAAATCCTATCAAAATAGTGCATATACCTGTACTTTTTTGTTTTTTAAGGATGATTGTGATCCAACATTACTTTTTTCCAAAAAAAAATGCTTCAGTGGCATTCCCTCTTAACATGTTTGAAGTTTTATCATTATTTACTTCCTCTCATGATGCATATACATACTTTCCTATTGATTTCCAAATGTTTAGTTTACGGAAAAAAATTTTGTGGCAGCATTTCTAGTGGATTCATTAATTCATTAGATGAGGTGATGTCTCATTGAGTCATTACATAGTAGGAGAAGAGGAGTACATTGCAACATCTTGACTTGCAAGTTCCTTAGTAGGACAAATGACAAGAACAAGAATAGGTGGTCTTTTATGATCTTGGAGGATTGGTGACTTGACTATAACGTCATTAGAAAGAAACAATAATGCTACTGTCACTGTCTTTCTTTGTGTTGGTCAATTGAGCCATCTGCTTTGCACTTTTCCCTAAAGACCCATTTAACCATTTTCACTTTTTCCTTTCGGCATATCCTCAAGTTCCAGTGTTTCATTTCTTTGTATGGAATCACATCCCACCTCTGTTACTTTGTCCCATTCTTCTTTCCATGTGCATTGAATCACATTCTACCAGAATTGTGGTGAATTTGTGATCAAAGCCATATATAACTGCTGTAAAGTAGACTGTTGCAATCTTCTTGATTTCTTGCTTCCTTTATTTATTTAAGGTAGTTCCTATAGCTTCTGAGCCATCTAATGTTCACAAATGTTGTTTCAGAATATTCTTGGGCATTGATGATGTTCTCACTGCTAGCATTCCAGAATCTTCTTGGAATTTGACGATGTCCTCACTATTAAAATTCCAAAATCTTCTTGGGCGTTGGTCATGTCCTTAGTACTAGCTTTGACATCATTGACTTCATTATCATTGGATTCTTGATTTATCCTTTGTTACTAACTTGGAATTCTTTCTTCTGCTACCTTTTTACCTATTTCTTCAATAGGACATGGCACTTCAATTTCATTTGAATTACCTTGGATATAGTCGTCCTCAAATATAACATCTCTGTTGAGTGTATCTTTTTCCAAATAAAACATCTAATATCCCATAGACTCTCCATTGTACCCTATCAAAAATACTTCTAACCTTTATCCTCGTGCTTATGCACTTTTTTGAGAAACAAGTACACAAAAATTGCAAAGAAACACTTTGGGATGACTCTCCCCTGGTTTCTCATCACTTCATGCTTCTTTAGGTGTAACATTCCTTGCAATTTTCATTGTATTTATATCAACAAAATACACAGGTGTAATAATTGCTTCAACTTAAAAATTATTTGATAGATTTTACCTTATATCATTCTCCTCGCCATCTCTACATCTATCCTTCCTTTGCAACATTTCTTTCTCTGTGAATGCCATGAGACTTGTAATACCTACAAAACATTGAAATGATGGTGTAATATTCACTTGTGGCCTCATGCCAACCTTACATGTAATCAAGGCTATAAGTCTACACGTGCAACCACAACATTTTATTGTATTTTTTCAATATATACTATTTTAAGCTAAGGCCAACATAGTCAACTTCCTTGGAGCTAGCACCCCACTAGCCATCTCTACATCTATCCTCAATTTGTCAAAATATCCTCACTATTAACATTCCAAAATCTTCTTGGGCTTTGGTGATGTCCTTAGTACTAGCTTTGTCATCATTATTTTCATCACAAATTCTTTTTTCATGAGCTAAGTGTTGTCTTATGTGATTCTTTAGCTTATGGGCACCTACATCTCATGTTTCTCATGTTCATGGGTTCATCTTCTCTCCTCTTTGTGTTTATGCTTTTTTTATTTATTTATGGTTTTTTGGTTGTTTACATTCAATCCTTGTTTATCTCTTGTAATCTCAACATGGTATCAGAGTAGGTGTGAACTTTCCTCTTTGGATTATCTCATTTCTTCGAGGGTTTTCTAAATATTTTCCTCGGGTTTCACCCATCTTCGATGGCACACTGAAATGCTGATCCAGAAGTGGTTCAAAATCATCTTTCTAAGGTTTCTTCCTTTTAGAGCTTCCAAGTAAGGCTCAATTTTTACTATTTTGATCAAGGGAATTGCTTTAATTAGTCGATCTGTTAGACTAATGGCCAATGGCATTTCCCCAAGGGTTGCAAGACTAGGGTTTTTAGATCATCTTCATTTTAGAGTTTCAAACCCTTCTTTCATGTACACCTTCTTAGGTGTATGCAAGGGATCTCTTATCCCCTTTTATCTTTAAATTTATATTTTTCCCTATTCAAAGTGGCTGGTTATTCTTGGGCAGATTTTATTCAGGATGCTACTAACACACATTTATATGCACATATTTTACTACACTATGCATGTTGGGCTCTACCCATTTCAGGATATGATGTTTTGGCTCATTCATCATTGGAGGCTTTCCTTATTTTTTAGGAAATTGTTGTTTTATAGTGGATGCCATGGATGATGATGTGAGGCATATGTAGAAAAAATTAACTTGTTGGAAACCTTCACAGTTTTAAGTTTTTTCTCAAATATATTTCCTACAGTACCAAACTAGAAGGTATGATATACTCGAAGTAAGCAGAAGGCTTTATTTTTATTTTGTTTTTTTATTTTATTTTTGACAATAACGGTTTATTTATTTATAGATCGGCAAAATAGCTGTCGAGGGCTTTAACAGGGAATTTCTCCACTTCCTTGCTACATCTATTGCTTTCCTTTTTCCAGACGCCGAGAAGGTTCCAGTCAACTTCAGATGAATGTGTTAATGAGTTTTCATCGTGATTGTAGGAATTGGCTAACGCTGGGAGGTACGCTTGTTCTGATTTAATTCTGGATTCCACCTCATTGGTCTTCGCTGTGATTTCTTGCTGCGTTCTAGCTTTGTTTCCCAGATTTCCAAGAGGGATCCCATCAATATCTAAACCGATATCCTCTGCGATGAGATTCACTGCAGAGTCCTCCATGATATCGACTCTAGACTTCTTATGGTTTATCTGCCAGATCCTAATTTTATGCTCTAGAATGCCAATAAGAATCCCACCTCTGCCGGATGTGATTGCTGCTTCAAATATTACAACATAGTCCTCCAGGAGGCCAAGTCTAGCTGTATTGAAGATAGCGATATCCTCCCAATGCCTACCCAGAGTTTTGTGGAGTAAAGAAACTTTGGGATCCCACTGAAATTAGAGATAGAGGTCAGAGGAGTTGCGCTCTGCATTTATTCCTGATGATGAAGCCGAGTCTCCTAACCTTTGCCTGTCCCTTAGAACTGGCCATTGGAAAAGGTCTTGAAACACAGAATTTCTTGGAGAGACATAGGACCAGCCTACTCCAGATTTATGGGATGATGCAGATCGACTCAAGGCCATTTATTGATAGAGATCTCCTGCTCCAGAGAGTGCCTAGATTGGCATCCAGATCGGCCTTAGAATTTAACTTCCTCAGAATATGAAAGAAGTTGATTTTGTGGAATTTGGGTAATACTAGCTTGATTTTTTTGAGAATGGTGGTTAGTTACACCTGAGAGGGGTTCTTCTGTGAGTTCAGAGCTTGAATGATTAACCTGGAATCTCCAAAGACTGAGATGGAAAGGAAATTCCTATCAATAGCCAACTTAAGACCTTTCCACAGAGCTAGTGCCTCCGCTCTGTCATTTGATTCATGGCCCAGACCACAAGCGAAGCACAGCTAATTAGAGCCACTCTGACTCAAGATCACTCCTCCACCACTAGTCGCTCCTAGGTTTCCTTTAGAGGCCCCATCAAAGAATAGGTAGTGATCTTCCAGAGCCTATCTCCATTTATGAATTCCTGCTCTTCCAATCGAATTTCCCAGTTAGAGAGAGCTTTTGCTGGAGGGATGGGTCTATCCTTATGATTTGGAACTAGCTCTTTTAGTCATTGATCTTCCTCACTGTCTAGAGTCATACCATTTCTTATGGCGGGCTTGGCTTCTAAGGCCTCTCCCAAAAGAGCTTTGATTTTAGAGACTATTCTGAACGGATTACAACTCTCCTTGAAAATTATGTTATTTCTTTCAAGCCACAGTTTCCAGCATGTGAATTTGGGAATCCACATCCAGCAAGTCTTGAGGAGGTCTTTATTGGAGAGACAAAATAGAGATAATTTGGCCCAATTTCTTAGCAGGTCTGGAATATTTCCAGGGAGTTCGATTTTGTCAGGTTCTATCATCAGGACCTCCCTCAAAACTTCTTGAGAAAATGGACAATTTAACAAAAAATGGTCTGTTGTTTCTTCATCCGAAACACAAAGAGGACACCTGGAGGGTCCTTCCATTCCACGCCTTCTCAGATTGTCTCTAGTGAGGACACTTTTATGAGCTAATTTCCAATAAAAGAAGTCGATTTTAGGGAGAGAGGGAAAGGACCAAAAAAAATTCCATTGAATTGGTTCAGGAGGAACATTTGGAATATTCATAATGCTTTTGTATCCTTCAGCTACTGAGTACGAGCCAGAGAATGAGCCCCATCCTCTTTTGTCTTTAGAAGAGGCCTTTAAAGGTGGTTTTCCTTGGAGCAGATCTAACAATAAGGTGGATTTACCTTCCAGCCACTGAGGGACAACCCCCAGATTCCAACCATCCCAGAGGTTCTTTGCATCATCAGTCCATTTGAAAATGTCCCATAGGGTTATCATATTTTTGGTTTGAAGCCAAATTCTGATATTTTATAGATCTGACTTCTGATTAAAGGGCTGATCTCCAAGGAACGAGTCTTCCCAAATTCTAATTTTTTTCCCATTACCTGGAATCCAGTAAAGCTTGCGACTGAAATGCTCCATCGCTGTGAGACATAGCTTGTAGACAGGTGATCCTTTGGTTATTCTTGGAGACTGGTCCAAACATCTTATACGCTGCCCATGAAAATATTTTTTCCGCAGAACTCTCTTGCTCCAACTAGAATTCCTAGAAACAAGATTCCAGAGAAGTTTGGAGCCCAGAGCAAGATTTTGAGCAACTAGATCACTAATTTGAAGTCCTCCTTCCATGAATGGCTTCTTTAGTTTGTCCCAATTTACTAAATGGAGCCTTCTTTCATTATTTTTTCCCCCCTCCCACATAAATATTCTTAAGAGACCATCCAATTTACTAATGAAGGTTTTAGGGACAAGAAGAATTGATTTTTGATATAAAGGGAGGCTTATGAGGACAGATTCCAAAAGGATCACCTTCCCAGCATTATTCAGCCATGAAGCTCCCCACGCTTGTGTTCTAAGTTTTAGCTTGTCAAGAAGAGGCATCCAGTGAGCTACTTTAGGATTTTATTTGAAGATTGGAATCCCAAGATACTTGAAAGACTCCCAGGATAGGGATCCTTCCATTTCTAACATCCTTGCCATGTTTTTCATTTCCTTTGTCGAACAATTCCAACCATAGATTGTGCTTTTCAAATAGTTGATCTTGCTGCCCGAGACCTCCCTATAAATGTCCAGCTCCTTCTTGAAGGACCTTGCTAAATTTATGCTTGCTCCTCCAAGCAACAAGGTGTCATCAGAAAATTGGGCATGGTTAATTTATTTAACATTGTGAACCATCCTGAGGCCTGATAAAGTTTGGGTCCGTTGACAATATTCTAGCTGGAAGTTGAGCACGGAGGCTTGAATGGCATAAAGAAGTAGAGACATTGGACAACCTTGTCTTAGCTCCCTAGAGGCTTGGAATAACTCCGTTGATTGACCATTAACCAGTGGGGCTATCCAGGGGGAGGCTATACAGGCTTTCACCCAACCTATGAATGCTTTTTAAAATCTGAACTTCTCCATCACAATAAACAGGAAATCACGTCTCACTCTATCAAAAGCATTTTCCAAATCTAGCTTAATAACCATACCTTTTTCTTTTCGATGAAAATTTGAATGAATTGCTTCTTGCACCAACACAATATTGTAAAGAATCTTTCTCCCTTTGATGAAGCCTCCTTGGATTTCAAGAATGATAACCGACAGAATTTTCTTAAGACGGTTGGCTATAATTTTAGTGACTAGCTTATAGCCAGAATCTACTGAAGTTGGTGGCTCCTTTATCTTTTGGGATCAGGGCAAGGAAGGCCGAGTTGGTACTGCCTCCAAGCTTGGCGCATGTCTGAGATTTCTTGACCATTCTCAGAAGATCTTTTTTAATTGTAGACCAACATGATAAGTAGAACCTTGCAGTGAACCCATCAGGGCCCGAAGCCTTATCAGGCTCCATGTAATCCAAAGCTTTTTTAAGCTCATTCATATTGATCGGAGTAGTTAGCATAATATTATCTTATTCTTGAACACATTGAGGGATTAGATCAATCAGATAGGAGTGAGTATCAATAGGAGGGTTTTCTGGGGCCGAGTAAAGATATTTGAAGAAGGAATGGGCTGCTCTCTTTATGCCTTCAAAATCTTTAACCAAATTATTTTGATAGTAAATTTCATTTACTGCTTTGAAGTGCTTGCGTGCTTCAGTTTGTTTATGAAAGTAGCTTGTATTTTTTTCTCTGGCTTGTAACCATAGATTTCTGGACTTATGTCTCCAGAACTCTTCTTCCTCCTTGCTTGCTCTATGGAAATATTTTTGCTGCTATACTTCTTTATGAAGGTGGTCTTGAGTTACTTTAGAATTCTCAAATATAAATTGATGGACTTCTAAACTGTCATGTGCCTCATTTATTTTGGAGGAAGGAGATTTCATCTATTTAGCCCAAACTTTAAGCTCTTTTTTAAGCCCCCTCAGTTTTTCTTCCCATACAAAGAAGGGGGATCCTTGAATTTGTCGATTCCAGGCCTCAAAGACCACCTCCTAGAATCCTTCTTGGTGAATCCACAGAGAGTTGAATCTAAAGGGGATGGGGCCAAGATTTTTATCTAGGGAGAGCTCAAGAAGAATGGGTTTATGATCAGAGGTGTAGTTGGGAAATTTTTTAGAGGAGGCCATTAGACCACAAGTCAGAAGGAGGCTTGGACAAGGAACTTGTCCAAACGAGCAGCAATGTGTCCGGGACCTATTATTTTTTTGGTCCAGGTGAAATTTCCAAAGGAAGAATTGATATCCTCCAGATCCCAGCCTAACATGAGGTCTTCAACCCATTCTCTAGCTAGATCCCTGACAGGTGAGCCCCCCTTTTTCTCTTCTGCGACTAGAGTCACATTCATATCACCTGCAATAATTATATATTCTGGATTGTGCAAAATAAGATAGGACTGTAGCGAGTCCCAACAACTTCTTTTCTCAGCTGGTAAGACCAGAGCATATAAGTTGAACATACTTCCTTGATGGCCAAATTCTTTATGGAGAAGCTTTGTGAAGAGCCAGTGGAGGCTGCATTCTTCATATACCAGATCATATTTGGAGTTGTCCCAGAAGG
Organism: Pinus albicaulis; assembly: GCA_034641835.2. Lineage (NCBI taxonomy): Eukaryota > Viridiplantae > Streptophyta > Pinopsida > Pinales > Pinaceae > Pinus > Pinus albicaulis. Next base: position 1,344,927,630 of record CM076577.1, on the reverse strand, counting down.
AAGCAATCCCTCCAGAGGTGCCTCTAGCACTGACAACTCTCCCTTGGCCTTTTTTCCAGAACGCTTTGCTTGCTTGGAGGAGAATAAGGTCCTCAAACTTTGTCTACTGGATGAGAAGGATTTCCGGCGAGTACAATCTCACAATGTCTTTTAGGGCTTCTTCTTTCAGACTACTACCTAGCCCTCTGCAATTCTAAGAGACGTATTTCATTATTTACTGGCTTGGGGGGTTGAAGCTCCCTTTGGAGCCTAGCCATGCTTGCACCTGGATCTAGTATTCATAATTCATTTGAGGGTTTTCTGGGAGCCTTGGAGCACATCCAGATATGTTTTTTCATCTCTTTGTTTCTTCTTGGACTTTTGACCCCTAGCCGTCTTGATAGGAGTGACTTGAGAGCTGCTTGATTTAGAGTCTCCATCTTTTGATTCTCCCCCAGTGTCGGAACCAAGGCTGATGTGCTCTTTGTTTTATTATTTTTCCCTTTTTTCATCCACTGAAGGAGACCTGTTTTTATTTTCCTCGATTTCTTTCACTTTCTTCAAAGGGTCTTCTGGCATCTCTTGGGTCTCATTGGCATCCACCTTTTCCCATGAAGATGAACCTTCTTTTGGAACTTCTTTGGCTTTCAGATTAGGTTGGGGAAACTCCGTTGGCCCTGAGCTTTTCTTCTCATTTGGTTTTGGGATTGCCTTGCCATTTTTTATCTCTTTCTATCCTTCTTCGTCCACTTTGTTCACTGCTGGGGCTTTTGGGAAATTTCGTTGGAAGTGTCCATGTTCATGACAAGTTATACATTTGAAAGGTAGTTTCTCGTAATCCAATTTTTGATAGTGATGCCATTCCCCAATGGTGAGTTTTATCGCTTCCGGCAAGCCAGCTTCCAGATCGACTTCAACACAGATTCTTGCGCATGTATATTGGCCTTTGTTATCTACTTTGTTAATGAAACGACCTAGACCATTTCCAATATTATGCAGAGAGTTGTAACTCCAGTAGTGGATCGGTAGATTGGGAAGTCGGACCCAAATTGGGACCTCTTTAGGGACATCGACTGAAGGATCAAAGTCGGGTGTCCATTTGTTAAGATACAAACCCTGGTTTCCCATGAAATACAACCCATTTCTGAAGACCAGATCTTGATTTTCTTTGGTTGTGAACTCAAAGATAAAAAACCCTCTTTCGACGGCATAGCAGATTACATTGTTTTTAAGCTGAGGCCTCCAATTTCGCTGGATCTAGTTATCTGTCATTTTTCTTGAGGGCCAACGTCCCATAAATTGTCCTACCAAACCTATGTCAGCCAGAGCTAGGGAAATTTTTACTAGTTGATCTTCTGGCAAGGCGATCTCAGGAATTTCTTCCAACTTTTTGATAAATTTCGGGATTGATGGGTTCAATTGTTTCTTCCCTTTCTGTGAAATCAACCTTCTGAATGATTCATCTGTGGATATCGGAGGGGTGGGAGAAGGCTCCCCACCCCCAGGTGCACTCATGGCGGCGACTGTTGGCTCCCTTGCATCCTCGATAACCTAAATTCCAGAGCAGAATCACAGTCCGTATCAAAGTTAATAATTAGAAGGCTCTAAAATATTACTATTACACAACCTATTAGCTTTGTAACCTATCCTATTTTATATGCTCGAACAACCCTGCCATGTGTCGGGCATTGTTAAGCTTTGCACTGACTGATAGGAACCTACTTTTGTCATCTATGGGTCTTATTCCCTTTTTTCTTGCAAGATAATGTGTTATTAACCTATTTATAAATATATATATATATATATATATATATATATATATATATATATATATATATATATGTAAAGACATATATGACATTCCCTGATCATCCAAAAACAATTTTTTAGGACCAAAGTAAATCTATCGTATAGTGCCCTGAAGAAATTGTTAATTTTTTTTAAGGATTGAAAAGGGGTCATATATATCTGTTTGTATGTTGTATAAGGGTTGAATAAATGATTCATAAGTGACAAGTCTATGTCAGTCACGACAAAACCAGAGTGGTTGAAATAAGGGTCAAACCCTTCTGCCAATAGGAAAAGAAAACTGTGTGAAGAAGGGGTGGCCGACATTTCGGTTGGTAGAAAATGATCTACTAGTATCACCTCAAAGAAGCACATAGTTTTGAGTGTGTTTTTCTAGGAGAGGTGGGAAGGTATGGTCAACAGTCGTTGGTGGAAGAACTGTGGCTTGCATGCAAGTCTGCACTCGACAAAAACAAAACCACAAGACGCATAAGGTGGCAACTCACTAAGAAGGAAGCAACATGGGCTAGACTAGTCGACAACACTCAACTGTTGAGAAATCGCAAGGGAAAGGACACAGAAATGATCGATAGAAGGGAAATTGTTAGCATAGTTTGTGGATGGAGGAGTGCTATCAGAGCTAGATAGACCTGTGTCAGTGCAGGTTTAGTAGCCGCCACACGTGGTCGAGTAGCCTAGTTGAAGCTGCAGTGACAGGCCTTCACGCACAACTCGATCGAGAATTGGAGTAACTGCAGTTGACAAGTACAGAAGCACATAGATCGTAGTCATAGGTAAGTAGGTGGGATGTCGAGTCGGGTGCAGGAGCGCACATCAAACTTCTCGTGCCTACATCCAAAATAGTCTTGCCTTCAAAATGGTGCATGTTCTAAAATATATTTTTTTAATAAGCATACATCCTCACATGTCACATTTGAGAAAATAGTTGTAGGGAATCTCCACAATTCCCTCACTGCCCATGTCTTTCCTTGTACCAAATCACTAACATTTGTGCATAGCCTTTACTAAATAGAAGATATTTTTCTCTCTTCAATATCTCATAATTGTAATGAAAAATTGCCTCAAGATGTTGATTATCAATGAAATTTTCCTCATGAGAAGGTGTCTTATCTTGAGGAGAAATTTTCTCATCAACCAACCATTTTGAGGTAATTTATAAAGAGGATGATAGAATAAATTTAAGAGAGATAGTTAAATATGACTTCATATTTCCCCAGTTTTCTAGGGGAGGTGCGTAATGAGGCATTGATGGATCAAATATAAAAGGACGAATTACGAATAATTTTGCATTGTTTCCAAAAGTATAAGAACCCTTAGTCACTTCGTAGGACAATAGAATTCTTCTAGTGGTTCTATGACTTCCTTCAAACAAACCAAGAATTTCTGATAAATTAAAATATACAAGTAGGATTTGGGAGCTTTCAATTCAACATTTCAGGCTTTAATCCCAAAAATTATACAAGAATGAGATGATTTCAAACCCATATCACTATGTAATTGTATCTATAAAATCATTGCAAAAATTATTGCATGTGGGGTCAAAATCCACTAAGTTGATTCCATGTCATTAGAACAATTTTGCATCCTTCTTGGGAAACAAATCCATTACGGAATAGGAGTAGCCCAAGAAGTAATTTATAACATCAAACCAAAAAATTACAAGCAATGTTAGTGAGTTTGTCTTTCCAAGGCATATGATAGAGAAAATTGGCTTTATTTAGGGCTACTCATTCATATATGGTTTAATGTGCAATTGGTTAACCAGATAATGAACTATCTTTCCTCAAAATCTTTGCAATTCTAATTAATGGCTCAACCTATTCTTCTATCATACCTACAAGAGAACATGGGTAGGTATGACTAATGGCTCCTCTACTATTTTTGACTATAGAGTAGATGGTCTCAACAGAGTTATAACAGAGTCAAAAAGAGTTATAAGCTTTACAACTATACAAATAGGAATTACCCTAAACTTGACATATTTACTCTTTGTTGATTAAGTTTTTCTTTTGGATGATAGGACCAAGGCAGATGCAATTATGTTGAAGGACCCCACCCTTGAGGAACTAAAATTCCTACCTTAAAAACTACTAGGTCAAGTACTCTATAGAGATCACTTCCATTGCATACTTTCTTCCCATTTACAGTTGTAATGATGTCTCCCAAGATAGGCTGGCCATAAGCATCTCATTTTCTTGTTTTCAATCTAGCTTTTCCAGCTGGTCCATCTACAAGACCATCAAGCACCAAAACTCTAGTGACACTCAGTTGCTCAACGGACTCATCCAGTGCAAATTTAGTACCCAAAATGGGTCAAGTAATTTTCTGAAAATTTACTAATTGATCAAAAATGACACTTATAGATCTACTAGAATTCAAAGTCCCACACCAGGTGATGTTCCTGATGGAGATTACATAGAAGCTATGTCACAAGGTTCAACGAACTTCAACCTTGAGGTTCAAATTTTGGCAAACCTTAAATTTTTTTTGATGTTCGAAAAACCTCATCGAACCTCATAGCCATTGACCAAGCGCATAGATCAAAACTCATAACCTCATGTCACAATTCGAGCTTGTAATGCATCCTTGCAATTTCCATGATCGTGATAGCATGTTTTTATGTTTATTGATATTGATATATAACTATTTTATCCTATTTTTCATTTAAAACTTAGTATATGTAAATATACAAAAAATGTTTATAGAAAAACTGAATGGCTAATCTCATTGAAAAATTTGAACACGAATCGAACTTAATTATTATCAAACCCAAAGCATGTGACATAGCTTGTACGACTAAAAACTTGAGAAGCATCCATTGTTGAAGCATATTAAGGAAGGATTCTTGAAGATTGATAAAGAGCGGTATTGAAGATTGTAAATTTGTGTTGCAGATGATATTGGAAGCCTTGAAGAACCATTGAATCCATATTGAAGAATTGAAGTCGTGGGTTGGAGCCCTAAAGGATAGGAGTCCTCAAGATTCAGTTGGAGCCCTAAAGGTTGGAGTCTCATAGAGACAAGGTTGGTGCCTTTGGGAAGTACAAAGTTGGAGCCTCGTGGAAGTCCAGTCAAGGCCGGCAAAGTACATGTTGAGCCTGGTGGATTGAAGATTTGTGTCTTCATCTAGGGTTGGGGCCCTACACATTATTATAAAGAAGAGGATTGAAGTCCTCGTTATATTTGACTAATAAAATTATTTATTCTACATTGTTCATTTTGTGTTCTAATTGTAAGTGAACTTAACTGGTAAAAATAACAATTGAAAAGAAATACCGATTCACCCCCGCATTTCCAATGAGAAAGGTGCTTCTAGAAGAACCTCGTCCATCTAGATTTTTCACCACACTAGGTGATATTGGAAGATCTAACTCTCTAACTCTATCCTGATCTCCCTTAAACAAATCCTCTACGCACTTGGCTTGAACTCTCCCTATAATGGGAGTCTTTGACTGTGTGGCTGCCTCCATTTGCCTTGGGCTATGGTCCTCATCATCTTGCTGGTCAGCCCAACTGCCAACTAACTTAGAGTCTAGACTCAAATAGAGATATTGGTTGAGGTTCCATCTTGAGTAGCTTCTTCTCAGGTACTGTAATCGACTCTTGCTTTAAGGATTCCCTTTGAGTTTTGCTTTCCTCAACCATCACCTCTCTACTCTGATCTTTGAATCCATAAAAATTTGGGGAGATAGGGTGGTGAGTTTGCTACAGAATGCAAGTGACACCTAAGCCAAAGGTAGACCACTTTGTTATCAATGGATCATTTATCAATCAAAGAAAAAGAAAAGTAATGAAGATGTGTCATGAGAAAGGAATTTTTTTTTTGGTTGCACCAAAATTCTCTTAGGTGTCTCTCTTTCACAAAGCAGAGATGAAATTAGTCCTGAGTTGGTTGAAGCATGTTACATCCTAAGATGCATTTGTTTTGGCTTAGGGACATTTCTGAAAGAAGAAAGAAAATAAGAGAAAAAATATTTGAAAACAACTAGAGAATACCAATTCTAATCCTTTAAGAACATGGGTGATTTATGGCATTTTGGAACACACGTACAACATTATGTATTTACATTAAGGAAAATATACATGATATCAAACACCAAAATAGAAACTCAACTTCCCAAACCTGAGGTTCCAAGCTACTGAATGAGTTTGTGCATTTTTGGATTATTTTCACTTATAACAATTCATCTAAAGGAAAATATAACCCAATTTCATAAAAAATGTAAACTTAAACATATTCTAAAATCCAAGAAAATAAATTAACAAAATAACTTGCAACAAAGGCACTAGTCTGCCAATCCTTTTAAATTGGTTCACATTAATTCACAATGCTTGACATTGACGTGAACAAATTCTTTCATATCTCCAAGACACATGTTGAGAGTCAATATAGGAAACATATTTTTGGTGGATACAATTTACTGGGACAATTCATCATAGATCCTATCTTGAATGCTTACTTCCTCTCATTAGAAGCTTGCATTCTCATTTTCCCAAACTCGACTAAAGTTGCACAGTCATTTCTTTGCCTTAGGGATGTTATGAAATACAAAATAAAAAATATTTCAATTCTTAATGCCCTGATTTTCTAGGAAATCCAGGATAAAAAGATACTGAAGTGTTCATCATAAGTTTCAGCCATCTAGTAAAATTTTATCATGCATAAACCAAAACTGAAAATTGTTATTTCAAGCAGTAAAACAACCCTTATTTTCTTCAGTTACAATGTAAAACAATATTATAACTTTATAACAACCGGACCAGGCTGGGATGAACTGGATGGTGTGACTTTTTTCAAGGAAAAAATGGTGTGAACCACTGCTAGGGACTGGAAAAGACTAGTTTAGTACCTAACCGACCTTTTTCCACCAAACTAGCTAGTTTTGTACAATGTGACTAAGAATGCTTGGAACATAATTTTTTAAAAGAAAGCAATAATTTATGAGTGGACCAACCTACTATTAAACCTTTAGGGCCTTACTAATGCTATCTAATTAATGGTAATGTTAGAATTATTTTAGAATGTTTGAGAGTGTTGACTGAAGTTGTCTTTGATGTCAATAAGATGGCAAGCACTGTTGAAGCATGTCATAAATATTTGACTATATGATGCCCTAGCAAGACCTAATGACTAAAATAGCCTTGTTATATATGCCCCTATCTATATTATGACAAGCCCTAGATCCTTTTGATGTCCTAGTCTTTGTTGAAGAATTGTCCTAATCTTGAAAACCTTAAGAAAGATGCCTTAGGTTGCTGGTATATGGGCTAGTTTAATGTTGAATAGTTAACTAAAAAGGGACCACTGTGGACTAAAATCAAAGGTTGTTTTAACCATTGTATCTTCTAAAAAAAATGAGTTGTTTTGAGTTGTTTAGGCATGCTTTTCAAGGACCAATTGAAAACGATTTTTTTGTGGAATATTGAGCTCCAAAGACAAACCTTATTATAGTTTCAAGATTGTCTTCATATCAGAGATTGAAGGCCAAAATTAGATCAGTGAAATGATTTTAGTGAGACCTGTTCTAGGCTTGTGCAAGCTAGTATTGAAGAAAAAAAATTAATGGTTGATTTAGCTCAGCAAAAGGAATAGATTTGAAAAAAAATTTAAAGAGAAGACTTAAGCTAGCCTGGTTTGTCTTAAAGGATAGACTTGAGGACTACCTGAAGCACACATAGTGTTAGAAGAAGAGAAATAAATGTATAAATGAGTTTCGCAATAGAAAAAATAAAGAGTGACAACAATAGTAAGATGAGGCTACTATGGTGGAAATTGCAGACACTTAAAAACTTGTAAATCTACCATCATCTAATGACTAAAATAAATTCAATAATAAGCATGCACAAGATGACACCTTAAAAATGCAAATTTAATACATTTGTTGAACAGGTCGACTAAATGTCAGGTCGGCTCTCTAGCACTTAAGTCGGCTCTTAAGGCAACCGACATGTCCTTTCATTGTGGTAAACAAATATAAATACGAAAGTAACCTCGTCACTCCTAGGCAAGAAAAACTTGGTCAAGGAAGTATAAACAAAAGTTCAGTAAAGAAGAAAGGTGTTTGGGTTATATCTTATGAGCTAAATTTAACTTTTGTTACATTCCTTATCTCAGACCTTCGAAGACAGTAATTTTGGCTCTATAATACTGAGATTCTCAGCCCTTGCAGAACCTCTGAAACTCAGCTTGTGGAAGTACTAAAATACACAAACCTGCAACTCTGTTCCTTAGACTTGTAGCATAGTTGTATACTTGTTGCTCATAGAACTTGGCCTACTAAAGGCCTGAAATCTCATACCTGCAGCTCTCAACTCCTCTGTAGCTCAGGTCTATAACCAGACTTTATTAACCTCTATGGAATTCGGCCTATCAATCATTTCAGGACTTCATTTTACCTTTTGAATGTGGATAGGGTTTGAATTTGTTGAAATTAGGCTCAGAATTTGGAAGTATCCTCATATCAGAAGCAGATCCTCCTTTGGTGAAGTAAGACCTTAAATTTTTATACCAGATTCCATTTTGTAAGAGTACAGATCTCATATTAGTGGCAGATTTGAAGACACCATAGTGAAGTAGTTCTTGAACCTTTTAAGAGGTGTTGGAGACATTGTTTTTGTTTGGGCATATTCAAATTGGAGACATTGTTGGTGACTCTTGAAGCACTTAAAGACATTTTTTAAATAGAAGAAACCCTATGATCATCCTTATAGAAAAACTTGACAGGCATTCTAGAAGCAGATATTGGACACTGAAACCAATCTTAGAAGATACCTTGAAGAGTGTTGAAACAACTTATTGAAGATGTCCTGTGGAGAAGTATCTTAGGAGTCTTTTTAGTTCAGCGAAGACATATTTCTTGAAATATTTGTAGTTTGATCATACCTTGTGATAGAAAAGAAAATTCTCTTAGTTTGTGCTGGAGATAGCCCTTGACTTTTGAGATAGTAACCTTGTTAATGTCATATTGAAGTAGTCTTTGGAAGAATTTGTTAAAGTTAAGACCTAATAAACCCTAATTGTAACAACATTGTTGAAGTGCCCAAATGAAGTAGCCTTGAAGAAGATTCCTTGTGTAGATGAATATTCATGGAGACACCTTTTGGTGCTAAGCTAATGTTAACTTGCATTCCTTGAGCATAGTGATGAAGATCCATTGTAGGCTTTAGAAGTGTTTATGCCAATCAAATTTCCTGAAATATCAAGAAGAGGACCTCCAATGGTCCTTTACCATCTCTGTCTGAATCACATTGTGTATTGGATGGCTAGTTGTAGCTGAACTTATCTACCTAGAAAGCCCACTAATGATAACAATCATCAAGGTGTGATCCAAACCAAATGGATTCCCAATTGCATACACTTTTTGTCCTACAAAAATATTTGCATAACTTTCAACCACCATGGGTATCAATTTATCTTTTGGTACATTCATCCATAACACTGCAAAATATTTATCTTGATCATGTCCAACTACCTTTGATGTTGATTGAACACCAATAGTTACTCTCAAATATAACAAGAAATTCCTTTCCTGATATGCTTTAGAAATATCTAAAACTGTCTATAATAATTCTCACTTACCACTTGTAGATTTCATGAATCAGTTTGGAAAGGGTCTCATTAGTAACATCCAAGATAAGAAGGTGGGAGAAATTCAATTATGACTGTAGGTTTATTTCAAAATAACACATGAAAATGCACCAAAATACATGTCTACACTCTTTATAAGTTATAACTATTCATCTGAGCAGCATGCCTAAAAAATGCTTATGCAATTTGGGATATTGCATCAAAAGGTTGATTGCCAACATCATCTCTACTCTAAGTAGATATAGTTGGATGAAAGAGGATTTTGCTAGCATTGATGCTAAAGTAATAGGGTTGGTTCCTCCAGCTAACAGAAGTAATTTTGGCACTATGAAGTTTGGTTACTACTTGGGATATTTATAGTGTTGTTGCAGCGACATGAAAGCCATCATTTGGTTGAACACTTTTGTACTCTCCTTGATTGTAAGTTAGATATCCTACAAACCATATAATATGGTTAGCCTCCTTTCAGGTAAGGATGGGCTTCCTTGACCCTTTATAATGATGTTTACAATTTTGGGACTATTGTATCTTGGTTTGGTACCTGATGTGGATCTCATGTTTGAGTGTATGGATAGGTCCATGATTAGAAGATCATAATATGATTTGCACAAGAAATAACCACCTCCTTTGTTTTGATACTATAGCAATGAAGATCACTTTGACATTCCTTTTCCAAATTTTCCCTCAAAACAACTCCTAAGGCCTCCTCAAGCCGCCCGTATGACTGATCCACACAACAGTCATCACTTTGACCCAATACTTGACAAACTCTCGCTCCAAGTTTGTTGCCCAATCACTGTGGAAACTATCACTAGTTTAGGGCATATAACCATGAGATATACCCCCTCCTCATAGAATTCCACATGCTGCCCTATCACAATTTACAATTGATCCATAAGTTATGATCCAACATCTACAAGAATCCACTGAAACACATACGTTAAGCTCATTGTTTTGAGGTCTCCTTCATTGCTGCAATTTAGGCCTAGTTAGGGCATCACGCAGTCCATTCTTCTGGCCTTTAATTCTTCCCAGAATTGCTTTACATGAAGGTGGCTACCCTTTGGAAGTATCCTCATCCTCAACACTGCTATCTTGGGCATGAACCAACCTAACACTGCCCTACGCAACTCTGCTTAGGTTAGTTTAGGCCCGTGGCCTTCCCACAACAACCATCTAGGGATGTAATTGTCTCTTCCAAGGGTCTAAATAGCCTAACATACCCTACAACATACATAAATTCTCCCCTCTGCCTCGGCCCTCTAGAACAAAAAATCAGCCTTCATAAGAGTCACCAAGAGTGCCCTCTTCTCTACGTTGTCAACCCTCTTATGCCTATGGCCCAAAACATAAGTTTTCTTCTCCTCCCTTTGTGATGGAAATGATAAGAGTATTGAAAATATTCACAAGTGTAGGCCTCCTATAACATGAGAGAAATATTCATAAGTTTAGGCCTCCTATAACATGAGAGGTAACAAGCCTCCTAGAACATGAGAGGTAACAAGCCAAAGGGCTAAAATTCTCCAAGTGCAACCTGCTTGGGTGCGGTCTTCTACTGGATTAATTCTCATGCCATATGATGGGTAACAGGGTCCACCAATCATGCATTTATTTATTGGTTGGGGATTCCCACCAGCTTGGGATGATGTGTTGTCATTTCCCTACCAAATATGTGAGATGTGCGCCCACACATGGGGACACATACCTTAGCAATTACTCATACATACATCAGAAATGACATGTGACAATTTCTGTAAGAGTCTAAGACTCAAGTATTCATACATAACTGTGTTAGATGAAATGATTTTATGATTTTGTGTTCTATTTCTATCATTGATAAATGCTATAGTCCATTCTCATGTACGCATGAGATTTTTTTTTTATCCTTGTCTCTTTTATCTTAGATGGGACCTGGGTGCATTAAGGATGTTTCCCACCCCTAAGGGATGCATCCATGGATGGATCAATCAGTGGATCTATGCTCACTGTCAGTCCCCCCTAAATGGATCCGACCACCATCATATGCAAAATGAAAGTGGGTTGGCTTAGACTTTAGTGTTTCCCTATCCATGAGGTACAAGGAAACTATTGGGGACATCTCGTTTTCTTTTGGGATGTTACCCACATCCCAGAAAATCGGTGATGTAAATGCTCCTGAAGATGGGTAGATGTCCCTTAACTGTCTTAGGAATGTATAGTTTCCACTTGTCAAAATTAGTTCTGCTTAAGTGCGCTTGATGAAAAGTGGAAACAAATCTAGCATTCCCTTGGGTGCGCTAGCATGGTATACAGAGGAAGGAAAGCAAGCAGTGGTGTTACTATTAGAGCTGTTAGTAAATAAAAAATATTGGCAACAAATCTAACATTAGAGTTGTCCACTTTCACTGCATAAGGCCCATTGAAGAAATACTTTATATTGATCAACATATGAGGCCTCACTGCATAAGGTCCATTGAATAGTTAGTTAACAATCACTCATTGTAAAAATGATAAACTTTGTTAATAAGGCCCAAAATAGCTAGTAGGATCTCATTATAAGTGGGCCCATAGATAGAAAAGATTTTCTATGGATAGTTATATATTAAGTAGAAGGATATGTAATGTTTTGTCAAGAATTATGTATGTATTTGGAGAATTCCTCTTGGAGGTTGCCCCCTTGAAGTGGAAAGTAAACATAGCTATTTATTTTTTATCATCAAATAGATCTTTCTTAGGGTTTATTTCTCTTTTCTCTTGTGTTCTTGGGTTCTGCTCTACATTTATGTGATTTCTATAAATTGTGGAGTTAATTACACTACAAGGGTGGTGGTTCTTGAGTACATTCCTTCAGATTCACAAGTTGCAGATATTTTTACAAAGCCCCTAGCAAATGCAAAGTTTAAGATGCTGAGGGAGAGACTAGGTTTGGTGGAGAACACTTTCCTTTCAAAGAAAGCATTTATCTATTGCTCAATTAGCTCTCTGGCACTGATGGCATATCAATAGGACTGATTTATACCATGTAATGATATGCTCCAGCAGATCCATGTTCCTAGTTTCCTATGTGCAACAAAGAGAGAGCAAAGTGATGGCTGGACACTAATTTGTTGTGGAAGGAAAGTGGCAATGATATAGAGAGAGAAAGTGAGGGCACATGCATGCTTCCAATTTTCATATACCAGACTCATCCTTGTCCCAAATTTAGAACTATTGTTCAGATTTAGCATTCCAAATAGCTAGAGTTTTCTTTTACCAATTGTAGCATGTCATATCCCCAAATAGGGATAATAGAAAAATAACAATATTTCCAAAACTTGGGCACAGAAAAATCTGAAAATTCATTGGTATATAAAAAATTCTACACTAAACCCAGATTTATATTCAAACCATTGATCTGATTTTTTTGCTAAAAGAAGTAAATTTCTATGTATTTATGAACTTAGAAAAAGTACAACAAATCCCGTTATTTTTGCCGAGAAATTCCAGAAATGAAATACAATGACTTTCTTTTAATTTTTCTGAGTTAAAATAGAATTAAGTATGTACATTTAAACACAAAGTACCTTAGACACTATTTTTTAAACCCTAGTCATCCTCTTGAATGTTCAAAAATATTAGAGTTGTCACTTGTGTGAATACAAATTTTTCGGTTTCTTATGATTAATCATTAACTTATAAATCTAACAAATCTATATATGCCCATTACTTCAATAGTTTTGCAAGTAGTAGATGGTATTGGTTTCATATTGTTTAGTTGTAATTTATCATTCGTCTCATTTGATTATACGTCTTTTTTAGGTTGTTGGCCATGTTTTTCTTGTAATAATGCTTTTGGACATTTTTTTCCAGCTGGTGCACTTTCTGGAGGTTTCTCTGACACAAGAAACAGCTTAGAGGTACCAAAAGTTTTAGCATTTTGGGTAGCAGTTTTAGAAAAGGAGAATAAAAGTTCTTCCAATGTTTCTGTGTAAATAATGTTGCAAATATTGGTGATGCTGCCAAAGTAATTGTCAACAAGAAGAAGAAAAAGAAGATTTTTTCAGTAAGGAAAATGTTTTAGCTCCCACTGGTGATTTGTATAATGCTTATAAGGTTCAAGAGGAGGAGGAAGATGTGAACCTTCCAGAACCATCCAAAGTAGTAACTGATGTTGTCAAGAGTAATACTTCCTCAAAAGAGCTTGAGAAGCAAGTCCTGAAAAAAGTGAATGACTGGGAAGATGCAGCTGAGATTTCAATTCCTATGAGTCAAGAATATATTTTAGTTACTAAATGTTCAGGAGACAAAAAGTACTCTAGTGATTTTTTTTTGACAATCAAGGATCAGTGCAAAGATCTACCAAATCATTCTGAAATTTTTCTAGACATTGTTGAATTACTTGGAAATTCCCAAGAACTTGCAAGTCATGTAGGAGAGGCTGATGCATTAGCAAGCACTGCAAGAGGTCTTGAAAGGCATCCGAGTGGGAATTATCTACTTGAACGTCGTGGGAGAAATATGGCTAGTTTGGATGATGATAGATGGGCCAAGCCAGTGGATACTTTTGATGTTGGCTGTGATATGCGGATGGATGCAAGTCTAAGTGGTTCCTCTTCTATGTTTCAACTTGGTCAAATTTATAATACTGGCTTTGCAAGAAATACTTGTGCAGCACAAATGAGTATGAATGACATCCTTCCCGCAGGGCCTTATGTGCAAGCACCATTTCCACAAGTTGGACTAGTGAGAAATAATTCTGATGCTGATAGGTGGTAGCGTGCTTCTGGTTCGCAAAAGGGTTTGATTCCTCCTCCACAACCTTCTCTGCCCACAATTCATAAATTATAGAACCGATATGAAGTGGGAAAGGTTTCTGATGAGGATTAGTTGAAAAAATGACAAATTAAATCCATCCTTAATAAATTAATGCCCCAAAACTTTGAAATTTTTTTTGAATAGGTCAAAGAAGTGAACATTGACTCTGCAACATGTCTTTATGGTATAATATCTCAAATATTTGACAAAGCCTTGATGGAGCCTACTTTTTGTGAAATGTATGCAAAGTTATGTTTTCAGCTTGCTGCAGGGTTACCAAAATTTTATGAAGATAATGAGAAGGTTGTTTTCAAGCGAGTTCTTTTGAACAAATGTTAGGAAGAATTTTAAAAATATGAAAGAGAAGAGGTAGAGGCTAAGAAATAAGAAGAGGATGGTGAAAAAATCCTTTCAGTATAAGAAATATGAGAGAAGAAGGTTGTAGCACAACGATGAATGCTAGGAAATATTGGTGAGCTTTATAAATAAAGTATGCTGACCGAAAGAATTATGCATGCATTCATCAGGAAATTAATTGGTGAATTTGAACATGCAGAGGAGGAAAATGTTGAGTCTTTGTGCAAACTGATGAGCACTATTGGTCATATGATTGACCATTCAAAGGCCAAGGAACATATTGATGCTTACTTTGATAGGATGACAAAAATGCCCAATACCCAAGGGCTTCCCTCTAGGCTAAGGTTCATGTTGAAGGATTTGATTGATATGATGAGGAATGGATGGAAACAAAGGTGGAAGGTTGAGGGCCACAAGAAAATAGAGGAAGTGCATCGGGATGCTGTGCAAGAACTACATGGATAGGGAGGTCGCTCTCGAGGTACCAATATGGGACATGCAGGTCGGAGACTTGTGACACCACTTGATCATGGTGTGAGAGGACCTGCGATGCCACCTTACATGGCACGTGCACAAATGGGTTCACTTCCACATATGGGTAGGATTAAAGGTCCACAACCCAATATGGGACCACGTGACTATGGATTCACCAGTCAAGATGCTTAGAATGTGGATTGGGCTCAATTTGAAAATCGGTCTATGCCAAGCCCTTCAACACATAGAGCTTCTGATGATGGCCACTTGACTCTTGGTCCTAAGAGAGGTCTTGGAAAGGGAATAGGAGGGAGGGCTCAGCCTTTGCCATATGCTAAGAGTGCTCTAGCAGATATTCCACCATGCACATCTTCGAGTAATAGACAAATAGGTGTATGTCCGATTTCAAGTTACAGTTTTGACTGGATACTAGTTGGTATGAGAGATGAAATTTTGACAAGGACTTATGCTACAAAAAAAGCTTTATTTTCAAAATCACGTGTCTAGGAAATAAATGTTTTGGATAATTATAGAAGAGAGTTTAAGAATTCATACTCATCAGGTGACAGAGGTGGGAAGATTGCAAATGTTGAATTTCAACAATTGACAAGGTTGTGTCAATCATGGCAAAAACAAAGTGGTTGAAATAAGGGTCAAACCATGCCGCTAATAGGAAAATAAAATTGCGCGAAGAAGGGGTGGGCGACATTTTGGTTGGCAAAAAATGGTCTACCAGTATCACCTCGAAGAAGCACGTAGTTTCGAGAATAGTTTTCTAGGAGAGGTGGGAAGGTATTGTCGAAAGTAATTGGTGGAAGAACTGTGGCCTGCACGCAAGCCTACACTCGAAAAAAACAAAACCACAAGAAGCATAAGGTGGCAACTCACTAAGAAGGAAGCAACACGTGCTAGACTAGTCGACACCACTTAGCCGTTGAAAAATCGTGAGGGAAAGGACACATAAATGGCCGATAGAAGGGTAGTTGTCAACATAATTAGTTTGTGGATGGAGGAGTGCTATCAGAGCTAGCTAGACCTGTGTCAGTGCAGGTTTAGTATCCACCACACACGTGGTTGATTAGCCTAGTTGAAGTCACAGTGACATGCCGTCAGACACAATATGATCAAGAATTGGAGCAAATACAGTTGACAAGCCGGGAATTGCATAGATCATAGTCATAGGTAAGCAGGTGGATTGTCGGGTCTGGTGCAAGAGCCTGTGTCAAACTTCTTGCGCCTACATCCAAAATAGTCTTGCCTTCAAAATGGTGAACATTCTCAAATATAGTTTTTTAATAAGCATACATCCTCATGTGTCACATTTGGGAAAATAGTTGTAGGGAATATCCACAATTCTCTTACTGCCCATGTCTTTCCTTGTACCAAATCACCAACATTTGTGCATATCCTTTACTAAATAGCCAATCTTTTCTCTCTTCAACATCTCATAATTATAATGAAAATTTTCCTCAAGGTGGTGTTTATCAACGAACTTTGCCTCATGAGAAGGTGTCTCATCTCGAAGAGCAATTTGCTCATCAACATACCATTTTGAGGTAATTTATAAAGAGGATGATAGAATAAATTTAAGAGCGATAGTTAAAGATGACTTCATATTTCGCCAGTTTTGTAGGTGAGGTGGGTAATGAGGCATTGATGGATCAAATATCAAAGGAAGAATTACAAAAAAATTTGCACTGCTTCCAAAAGTATAAGAACCCTCAGCCACTTCGCAGGGCAATATAATTCTTCTAGGGGTTCTATGACTTCCTTCAAACATAGCAACTAAGAATTGCTGACAAATTAAAATACACATGCAAGATTTGGGAGCTTTCAATTCAACATTTCAGGCTTAAATCCCAAAAATTAGACAAGAATGAGATGATTTCAGACCCATATCACTATGTAATTGCATCTACAAAATCATTGCAAAAATTAGTGCATGTAGGGTCAAAATCCACTAAGTTGATTTTGTGTCATTAGAATAAATTTTCATCCTTCCTGGGAAACAAATCCATTATGGAAGAGGAATAGCCCAAGAAGGAATTTATAACATCAAACCAAAAAATTACAAGCAATTTTAGTGATTTTGTCTTTCCAAGGCATATGATAGAGAAAACTAGCTTTATTTAGGGCTACTCATCCATATAAGGTTCAATTTGCAATTGGTTAACTAGATAATGAATTGTCTTTCCTCAATATTTTTGCAATTCTAATTAATGGCTCAACCTATCCTTCTATCATTCCTACAAGAGACCATGGGTAGGTATGACTAATGGCTCCTTTTCTATTTTTGACTGTACAGTAGGTCGTCTCAACAGAGTTGTAACAGAAACAAATTAGATGCAAATTTTATAGATATAAAAGATAAAAACAAATGTCAAAGTCTTTGTTTGATTGTTACTTGACTCTGTTGTGGGCATGTTATAGGAAATGTGATTGGAAAAAGGATGGGGAAACAATGCATATCATGTCTTTGATATGGTTCATTCATTGTTAGATATCACTTAGCCACTTGAGCTACCGACTTTGGAAATGTTTCTAGTAGGAATTCCTATGGTTTTTAATGTTGTGACTATTTCACCTCATGGTTATTTTGGGCAAGAAAATGTTTTAGGAATGCCAAACACGACATCGGTGGAGAGGTAAACAAATATTTTATAATTGCAATTTCCATTCCATGATATCCTCTCTTTATTGTTTGATTGTATTTTGGATGTTTCTTTTGATTTTGTTTTGTCTTTTAACAATGAAATTGAAAATACTTAGTATCATGTTCATTTAAACAAAAACCAAAGCTTGAAGATGAAATTAGTATTACACTATATTGATTGGAATCCTTATAGCTATTTTGTGTTAAAATATTTTCATGACTATCAGAAAAGGTTACTTTCATGTTGTTATTTGAGTACATGTTGTTTATGTACTTGACTAAGTTCATGCGTTAGAAAATGAAATGTGGTGAATAAAACAACAAGGATTAAACATCACACTTCATATTATTTGTTTTCACAAGTTATATACAACTTGAGCTTTTTAGTATATAACTTAGTTGACATGATTTTTCCTAAGCTTTCCTTGAAATTTGAATACTAAGTTACTAAGGTGTTCTTTTCTATATATGGTGACATTTTATTTTCTTTGTTTATACAGGTTATTTGGTCACACTATAGTGGCCATTATCGCCCCAATGAATAAAATTTGTTCGAGTTTCTTACTTGTATGGAGACAAATGGCTTTGACATTGTTGATGTTGAGGTATATGTTGTATAAACTATTTATAGTCTAATTTAGTTTATATTCTAGTATTCATTGTCTTTCATGTCTTACACTCTACATTGTATCTTCTTTTGTTTTCAGAAAATGAACTCAGTATTGATGGTAAGAAGCGGGAATTGAAAAAAGAGGGGAGTAATTATAACATTGGAGTGACAAATGCAAAAAGAGAGAGGAGAACTGGTCTTGTGATACTCTTAGAGACAATATCCCACATAAGACACACATATAAATACTGATGGTCAAGTCTTCCGAGTTTGTGAATTCACCTACAATGCCTTGACAACACAATGATAATGTTTTGAAGTGATGAAACATCACTTTGTGTATAAATTGTAGTCCAACCAATATTAAGTTGGAAACCCATATTGTAATACTTTAACATTTCATATAATATAATTTATGTGGTTGAAATTATTTATAGTTGCATTTGATATTGTTTAGTATTCTAATTAACATATGCAACTTTGTATTTTCATATTAGATGAACATGCACATTGTATGACATTTTTTAAATCATACAAATTAATTTATGTTGATTAATAATAAACACAATATCAATTTGAAACTACTAAATTAGTAGTTTATATTGATTAATGATGAACACAAATAAAATGAATATATGACTAAATCAGTCATTTATAATGATTATTAATGAAAGTAAATGAAATGAATATAAACTAATAAATTAATCGTTTATATAAGGAATATGAAACTACCAAAAAAATATAAATGATTACTGCAAATGATAAATTTGTGATTACAAATGACAACTAAATTTTGCATATATACGACTATTAGTAGCTAATTTACAATATCTTATAACACGACCAAAATGTAGTCATATTTCTTCGGTCATTAATTGGTTTCAAAATATGACTAAAACTTGCATATATATGACTATTAGTAGCTAATTTACAGTATCTTATAACATGACCAACATTTTGGTCATATTTCTTTGGTCATTAATTGATTTTCTTGGGTGATCATATATTAATATATTTTGTTGTATATTTGGTCATTAATTGTCACAATTAATGGCCAAATCAAAGATTAAATCAATGACTAAATCAGTGACCAAATTAATGACCAAATCAGTGACTAAATTAATGATCAAATCAATGACTAAATTAATGACCAAATCATTGACTAAATTAATGATCAAATCACTGACTAAATTAATGATCAAATCAATGACTAAATTAATGACCAAATCATTGACTAAATTAAAGATCAAATTAATGACCAAATATACTACTAGACAACAAAATTGAGATACCCAATTAATGACTAAGCTAAAAACGACTAAAATTTGGCGTTATAAGATACTGTAAATTATCTACTATTGGTCACCGACCGAAAAATAGTCGTTTATATGCAAATTTTATTCATTTTTTTAGTAATTAATTAGCGATTTTCTACTAGTGTTTGAGTAGGTGTCGACACTTAGAAATACTCTCAGAACAAGAGCCCCTAAAACTAATGGAGTTGGTTATTTTAAAGGAAATATTATTATATGCCAACAATGTGATAATGAGGCTCGAAAGTAGAGCCATATGGTTGGACCAAGGAGATAAAAACACCTGATTTTCCCAAAAACATTTTGAGTACCGACAAGTGGTGAACATGATCTAGTACTTAGCTGGAACAAATGGTAGAATTATCTCCATTCAATAGGATCTGACCAAGCAAGGCTACCAATTTTTTCAAAATCTCTTTCAGGAACTAGAGGTTCAGATACTTGAAGTGCAAAATTCATTTGACACTTCTTGACTTATGTTTTTGGATGAATCCAGTTAGAGATTTATTGAACTAATTACATAAAAGGAAGTATTGGGATTCCTATGTAATGGTAAGAAAGATAAGAGCCCTAGTTTTATTGGCTAGACAACAGAGTTTTCCCTGACCTTCTTTGATCTTCTAGAAAAATATCTACTATGTGTTTTAGAGGAGATTCAAGTTATAGGTTAGATTCTAGGAGAAACGGCGTTTATACCCCTCATCCCAAAAAACATGAATCCAATGCCATTTTTGGAGTTCTAGCCCATCTTGCGCCGTAATTTCCTCTACAATATTAAAGCTAAAATCTAGCCTGATAAATTGAAAGGTGACTTGTACCAAGGAATTTCACTAGATCAGTTTGGGTTCCTTTATAATTTACAGATACTAGATACTATAGGAATGACACATGAGGACTTATATAGTATGAAAAAAAAGATAATTATGGGGCTTGTATTAAAGCTATATATATTGAAAGAGTATGGCCGAGTAAATTGGATTTTCCTACGTCTGATTTTGCGGCAAATTGGAATTTCCTTAGAAGTGAAAAAATGGATTATAGCCCATTTCAACTCAACCAACTTCACATTCCTAGTAAATATTGAACCCATGAAATTATTTAAGGTCATGTGTGTAGTCAGATACTGTTTTTTGATCTCACCTTTCCTATTCCTTCTTATTGTGGAGGCTTTGAGTGTTGTTTTAAATGAAGCAAAGAGGAGTGGAAAAATAAAAGGTATTTATATTACAACTCTTATCAAATTAATTCAACTACTGTTTGTGGACGACCTACTCTTTTTTGGTTATGGATCTTGGATAGCCTTGGTATTGCACCAGGAGTGCTACAACTCCCAGGGGCTGCCCTACTTTACATTATAAACCTGGGGTTCGTACAAAATTTGAGGTGACAGTGCTATATACACAAAAAATGCATTCTGTTCATGTCATCCTCTTCTGCTTTACGAAAGGGTGCTACTTCTAGGGGTTCTCAGTGAAGTCTGTCACACTTCAATGAAACTAAACTAAATTGTAGAAAGGAAATGACAAAAATGGAACTAATTTGATGTGCAGGAAGGAAATGACTGTAAGAAACTAAATTAAATTTCTTAAAAGAAATGACATGAAGGAAACTAATTTAATTTTCTAAAAACAAATAGCAGAAATGAAACTAATCCTAAACCACACTTAACTTGGCCAAACGGCTAAATGCATTCTATTTATCCTATGATCTATCTACCATGTTTCTATCCATGACTTAATTATAAGTAAAAAGAGTTAATTTGCATCTTGGAGGGAAGAAAAGGGCTAAAAGAGGCTAATGGAGGCTTTAACACATGAAACGAGCTTTGGAAGCCGAAAGAGGGGGTTAAACCTTGATAAAAATTTATGATAGCGTGAGAAATGAATTTGGAACAGACAGAACTCAAAAATGTGATGGCGGAGTGTGATGGAGGACAAAATTTGCGATGTGCGATGTCACAATCGCAACTTTGCAAGTTTAAAGGGATAGCGGTAAGGATTAACAATAATGAACTAAGTTTTGCGAAGTGCTATGAGTGACGTGGCGGGTCGCAAATCGCAATATCGCAAGTTTAAAGTAATGGTGGTAAGGATTAACAAGAATGAACTAAAATGTGCGAAGTGTGACTGGCAACACAGTAAAATTTACGAGCTGCGATCTGCGATGTGGTAAGTTCTACGAAGTGTGAAGTGTGACGAGTGATGTGGAAAAGTTATCACATCGGTGGAATGAGAGGTAAGCGTTATGCGAAAATTTAAACTGTGCTTTGCAATTTGGTAAGTTCTACGAAGTGCGAAGTACAACATGTGACGTGGCGGAGTTATCGCATCAGCGGAATGAGTAGTAAGTTTTATGCGAAAATTTAAACTGTGCGATTTGTGATTTCGAAATGTCACAATTGCAAGAATGAGTGGTAAGTGTTTAATGGTAAAAGGTAAATGATGCAAAGTGCGATTTGCGATAGGTGATGTGGCGGTGGGACCAATGGCGGGGCGCAATTTCACAATATCGCAATTGCAAGAATCGGTGGAATGTGTTAAGGGAGAAAAGGTAAACTGTGTGAAGTGTGATTTGTGATTTCACAATATCGCAATCGCAAGAACCAGTGGTAAGTGTTAAAGGTAAAAGGTAAACAGTGCGAGGTGTGATTTGTGATTTCGCAGTATCGCAATTGCAAAGAACGATGGTAAGTGTTAGGGGAGAAAGGGAAAGAGTTTCAAAATGCAATTGTGAGTATGATGGCGGGATATTCGAGGAGAAAAGGCGGAGTTCACATTCTAATGGGTTTGAATGGTTTATCACGTTTTTTGCATAAAAAGGGTAAGGCAACCGTGAATGGAGAAAAGTAAAGAAATAAGGCATGGAGGGCTTAAGTGCATTAGGTAAGTAAAACGTTAAAATGAGAGGAAAAGGAGGGGAATGGAGGCGTAAGGGCAATGCTTAGAAGTGAAACACACATGTGGATTCATGCACAGGAAATAGACAGAAATACCTGATAAAAAATTGAAAGAAAGGCTTGGAGTCAGTAATAAAAATTCTTCCCAAAACTCAAACAGAAAGAAATTTTGGCCTGTGGGAAGGTCTTCCCTACTCGAACTCTATTGAAAGAGATGGGAGGGGGAGACTTGACCATGGTTTTTTTGGATTTTTCCCTCTATTTTACTATGCATAAGCAATTAAAAGCTACAGTAGCACAAAAAATAAACAATAATGAAACTTATTAGAAGCAGATCTAACTTAAATGGCAGAAGAAAAACTTAAAAGCAGATCTAACTCAAATTTCTGGAGATAATATTTGGGGTTATTGAGTTCACTTAACTCCAAGTATTTATTATAAAATCCTCATGAAAATTCTTAATAATTCTTGATTTTATGCTCTCAACCTCATATTAGGCACTCAAATTAGGTTAGCCTTAATCACCACCTATACTAGCATCATAAAACCAAATAATAATAAAAATTCAAGAAAAATATATCTAAGAAGGAAAAAAGGTGACTATTAACCCCTCCAAATGTGTCTAATGATGGAGCTCATCATCACCCCCCTACTGGATGGTTTCTCAACCTTTGAGAAACTAATCCTCCTCTTGAATTTCCTTTAAGGCTCTGACAACCCCCCTGATTTCCCGAGGAAAAAGTGTGGCAGTTTCCCCAAGAGGGTAAAAACCATTATTCTTTTCTACATTCTCCCATTCTCTATCTTATGCATTTGTGTCCTTTTCATTAGTTAGCCCTAGCAGCAGAGGTGGGATGAGTTTTAGTCGCAACCATTGGATCTTTTTGGCCTGCATGGCCCTCTTGTATAATGGTGCCCTTTCCAATGCATCCCTCAGTCTTTATGGAATATGATACTCCCTGTTCTTGAGGCTGTGAGGGAGGCTGTTCCATCTCCTCTGGATGGCCATAATGCACTCATCTTCTATCTTCCTAGAAACATCATCAAAGTGGCCTATTACCTGTGTTTGAGTTTGAAGGTAGCTTTCAACTAGTACAGGGTCCCTTTCAATCTCTCCACGGTTAAGGATAAATCATCTTGGGCTGAAAAATTATGGTATGATATGTAATGGTTCTCTATTTCTTCTTCTCATGACCCTCCATATCTCTTTTTCTCTAGTGTTCTCATTCATCATCCAAGATACTAAAGCCATCAATTGCATATCCCTCATTGTAGGATTGGGGTCCCAAGTATCCAAATTTGTCAGCACAAGATTATGCACATAAAAATCTACCATATTTGCCTGATCAACCATGTTAGCTTGCTTGTAGAAATTCAAGAATTTCCTACAATCTTGGAAAGGTAGGGATCCATGGGAGGATAAAGTTTTGATTTGAAATAGGAACCATTACTTGTTGAGGTATAAAACATATGAGTTAGAAGGGAATCTTTGCAGAAGGGCTTCTATGCATAAGTCTGCTATGGTGGCTACTTTCTCCCCTTTTTTCTGCAATTGCTCCTTCAATGTTACATTCTTTGCCTATTCCTTCTGCAGTTGCTCCTTCAGAACTATTTCCTCGATTCTTTCCTCCTCCCTTGGTGATTATTCAATGATAATTGGGCTCATGGGAGGAGTTTTTGGCTCTCTCTGACTTATCCTTTGACTCTTGTTAGCTCTGAAATACATAGAGGTATGCATTTTTCTCTTTGCGCTCAGAGGTGCTAAGGTGGAAAATACCTCTTTGTCTTGAGGGAATGTGGTGTTGTGATGTGAGTCTACTTCTTGCTCACTTTATTCTACCTCTATGACTTCTATTTCCGTCTCTTCTATTTTTCCTTGACCCTTTGTCTCTTCCTCTTCTTCTTCTGGTTCCTCTTATTCCTCTTCTTCTCATTCTTCTTCATCTTCTGGTTCTTCCTCTTTTTCTGGTTCTTCTTCTTCGGCTGGTTCTTCTTCTTCTTATGTTAGGCTAGAAGTGGAATTATGCCTTGTTTGGGTTGCTATAAAAGCTTCCCTGCTCATATTTACAAAATAGGACCAGACCATGACGCTATTCTGTTGCTGTTCTTGCATGTTGTTCAAATACGTAGGTCAAAATTGGTACTGCTATGCTACAAATCCCTTTGGTTTCTTTCCCTAAAAAATTCTCAATTCACTATTTTGGATGAGACGGACGTTGGTGTCTAAGTGTGAATGAATATTCAAACACTTTCCCACATTAATTATCAATTCGGTTGCATTGGTTATTTCAAGGCTAACACACATAGTATGTGCAGATACAATAACACAATTCTGATATCAATCGTGGATTTGATAATTTAAACAAAGAAACAATCATTGTAAAAACAAATAAATAGATAGCAGTAATAAATCGTAAAGCTTCACAGTAATAGGAGTATCAGCAAATACATCTACTGTCAAAATAATTGCAAATTATATAAAATAGGAAATACAAATAATAACACACAGGAAATATGTAGCACCTGATTGAAGAGTGGGCCCAACTCTCTGATCAGGGCTGCGATATACTTACAAACTCATAGAAGTAACAGGAAAGTAATCTTGCATTAAAATAATGTTATGTTACACAACTCCATTCCTTGCGTAGCCAACCCTCTATGCGTTATATCCCTGCATTATCTTCTGTGTTCTATCCTCCCTGTTTTCTCTGATTTTTTCCCTTTTAAATATAAAAACAACAAAGGGGAAATAAAATGATTACAAAATATCAATAACCAAGATGAAATTTGAAATATCTTTCCATCATGATTTAGCTAGCACAAGTCGAATCTGGCAATTACAATTAGGGAAATTTGGAAAATGGCTACAACAGAAAATATGCAAATATGTCCTTTAAATAACCTTGTGTTTCTCTCAATGAAGACTGAATTTGGAAAAATTCACATCGAAAAACTAATTTGGTCTGTTCTGCACAAAACCCATGTTTCGGATTTTCAGGATTCATCTTCGTTTTCCCGAAACGTTCAACGCAAAATTGTCTCTTGTTATTCTAGAAAATTTATGAGTTGGAATATTTAATTATCAGTTGAAGATCAAATCTGCAATCTGTAAGAGATATTGGAGGCTAAAATAGTTTGTGATGTTATAAAAAATTCATTAATAAACCATCGTTGGCAAAAACATGCATAATAATCGTTAATTTATTAAAAGAAAGGAGAACACGTATTACTTATCCAAGAGAGCATAAATAATTATGAAATGGAATTATATAATAAATTATGATAAATAATGTGATAAAAGAACATTAGAAATAGCTGAAATGGATGTTAAGAAGTGATAATAATAATAAAAATTAGAGGCCCAACAACTCGCCCAAGCTGAACATGTTGCATGTCCCCATGCACCCCAATGCCTTTGTATTAACCAAGTTGTAATACAATAATCAAAATGCTCACCCCAACGCATGATATTGATGGAAGAGAAGGATTTTTCCTCAAATGCTTCCTTAAAATAATTTTCATGTATACTTTCAACCATATGTATATGAAGTTGCAGCCAAAGTATGAAACAAGTAAAAGAAAACTTCATTACAAACCATAATTTTGCTGAAATTTTGTAAGAAAATTTATACTATATCAATGCTTCTCCAATCCAAAAATCAAATCAATGGAATGAATGGATTTCAATATGTCAAAAAAATGGTTGTAGGTAATAATAATTTTTTTTGGATTTTACAAATTGGCTTAGCTTGAAAATTTATGGGTTTAATGATACCTCTTTGTTGTCCAAAAATGACAAGAATCCAGTTGATAGTTTTAAGGATATACACAAATAAATTTTAGGATTGTATAACTTAAATGAGGAAGAAATGAGAAATTATTCATCATGCATAGCAACCCTTCCCCCAAACTAGAGAGTTAGCATGCCCTCATGCTACACTAGAAAACAAATTGAGGTGGTTGCTACAATCATGGCTGAAATTTTTGTTTGGTGTATAACAACATGGAATAAAGGATATTTTGAGAATGAATAAGGAGATCGATGGATGATAAAGAATATTAATGGCATGTTCATTATAATGAAAGTAACACTCCCCCAAACTGAAATATTTTGTGTCTCTGAAAAATGGGAAGTGGTAAAGAAGGGGAAATAATGGTTGAAAAATATGAGTGAATAATGCTCAGTGGATTTTCATGACATTCTCCTAAACTTTTAATAAATCTAAACCTTATGCTACTTTACCTCAAGTTTTACCTCCATAAAAATGTGGAATGGAATTTATGGATTGACATTTGTTGAAACTGATGTAGGCTGAGTTAATGCGAAAGGTGGAAGCCATGCAAGCTAAAAAAAGGTAATCAGAAAGTGTAGCATTGTTTCCTTCCACCAAACTGATTAGTTTCCTTGTCATCTTTTAAAAAAATCTCATGAGTACCCTTAATCAGTAATTCATCACCTCAATTACCTCATTACATATAAAAGTGACATAATCATATTGTGAGTGGCATGGGATAATAATGGATAAGAAGGGAAAATATGCATTCCCTATACCCATAAGCTTTGGTTGTTATGAGCACATAAATTATGAGAATTATTTATCTTATTCTTTTCTTCTCAAGGTCTGTCCAATTACCTGGGATTCAAAATCATAATTAGGCCTCTTTATTCCACCTCAAAACAGTAGTCGTTTTGCTAAGCTATGAATAAATGGTGATTGATTGGGCAAAGAAACTATCTTTGGTTAAAGATATGATACTTGAAGAATAAAGGAATGATGGATTAGATGATACAAAATGTCAAATATCAAATATCCTAAAAGTTTCATCCCTGACATGTAAATTAAATATTTATAAATCAATAATAGATATAAACTATAGCCACCATCATCTAAGAACTGATTAAATATTACCCCATGAACTATGAGTTTTGGAAAAACTTATATATGCAATAGTCAGCTTTATCAGAATTTAGCTTTGAGAAAACAAGGTAACCAAGTAGATTATAGTATTAAATTAACTTCTATACCATAGGCATAGCCACTGCTACCAGTAGGCGTCCATAACCTCGACAGGGATGCCTTTTTAACCCATTGAGATGCCAGTGTCCCATCTATTAGAAATGAGTACATAGTTACAAAAGACTTTCAATTTACTTAGATGTCAACTAAAGATCATTGTTCTGGCATGGTAACTAGTCAATAACAATGCCATTCATGGGAGCTAACAAAAGTGAAAATGTGGGGTCGTGATGAGACCTCTTTTCCTTCAGTTTTATGACCGAAGTCCATTACCGTGGCTTGGTGACCAACAATGGTAATGTCACTTTATTAGAGCCTATGATCATGGTAGGTCTGCTTGTGATGAGACCTCCTATCCTTTAGTTGACTATTTATGTTTAAAATTCAACTATGGTTATTGTTAATCAATAAAATATTACTTAATAGATGGGGTGGCACGTCAACTCCTTAAGAGCTAGGGATGGCGTAAAACGCTATGTAGTAACTATTTTCAACTTTGATAGTTTTTCTTCTCAAAAGATAATAACCTTCAAATGGGTACTGTTAAATATATTTTTCATTGTTGAGATTGGGGTTGAGGAATAGTCATTAGATAATGGTGGAAAGAATTAAATAAAATTTTGTGGTCATCATCATAAATTTTACAAGATCAGGGACTTGACCAATTAGGAAAGTTGAAAGCTGGCATGATGAAATCATCCTTGCATAATTATTACTTAAAAATAAGATTATGTTTATAGATAAACAAAGATAAATTGACTACCCAGGCATTATGTCAAAGAGGGCCTAGACCATTAAAAGTATTTCTCATTCACCAAAGAGAAAAAAAAATCAAGCATACCTGCATATGTTGAATTCAATGGGAAAATTGGCCAACAACACTAGTTGTGACTGAGGTAACAACAACCATGACTTAGGTAATAACAAGGAAATGGGAAAAAGAATAATGTTAGGAAGGTGAAATGAAGGAGGATTAATCACTTTACAAAATAATGAGGAATTAATAGTGAATCATTCCTGACAAGACTTACCATAATAATCACCCTTTAAATACGAGACCTCCTCCCCAACTAAATTATGTCTATCATCAGTCATATTTGGTCATGTCATAAGTAAAATACCAATTAAATCCACGAATTCACTCGAGGACGTACCTGGAAACTTACCCTGGCGGAGTAACAACACCAAGTACTTAGAAAAATATCACCATGGAGTAACATTATCAGAGGAGTAACAACACTAGACACTTAGAAATTTCCTGGAGTGAGAACATTAGAGGATTAACAACATCAGATACTTAGAAAAATTTTCGGAGTAACAACACTGGATACTTACAAATTTTTTCAGAGTAACAACACCGGAGGAGTAACAACACCAAAGGAGTAACAACAGTGATGGAGTCACAACAGTGGTGGAGTCACAACACCGATAGAGTAACAACAGTAATAGAGTCACAACACTGACAGAGTAACAACATCCAACACTTAGAAAAACTTTCTGGAGTAACAATAGTGACAGATTCAAAGCACTGATGAAGTAAAAACACCCAAC
The DNA here is from genome assembly GCA_034641835.2 of Pinus albicaulis. NCBI lineage: Eukaryota > Viridiplantae > Streptophyta > Pinopsida > Pinales > Pinaceae > Pinus > Pinus albicaulis. The sequence continues at coordinate 1,344,898,609 of CM076577.1, read as the reverse complement.
ACTTAGAAATTTTTTTTGGAGTAACAACAGTGACGAATTCACAACACTGAAGGAGTAACCGCATCCAACACTTAGAAAAATTTTCTGGAGTAACAACAGTGATGGATTCACAACACCAATGGAGTAACAACATCGAACACTTAGAAAAAGTTTCCGGAGTAACAACAGTGGCAGATTCACAACATCGACGGAGTAACAACATCCAACACTTAGAAAAAATTTCCAGAGTAACAACAGTGACAAATTCACAGAACCGATGGAGTAACAACATCCAACACTTCGAAAAATTTTTCGGAGTAATAGTAGTGATGGATTCATAGCATCGACGGAGTAACAATATCCAATACTCAGAAAATTTTTCCGGAGTAACAACGGTGACGGATTCACAACACTGACGGAGTAACAAGATCCAACACTTAGAAAAAAATTCTGGAATAACAGCAGTGACGGATTCACAACATTGACGGAGTAACAACATCCAACACTTATAAAATTTTTCCGGAGTAACAACACCGTGAAGCTTAAGAACTCGCTCCTTTTATTTTGAGAACAAAAAAAATAAAATGTGACTTTGAAGTAAAAAATATCTGAGGCATAAAAACATAAGATAAATCAGAAAATAAAATACTCTCTATTGAAAACCAATAAATAAATAAATAACTTAAGTTATAATGGTTAATAAATAAATAAATAACTTAAGTTATAATGGTTATGATTTTTGTTGCAGCAATGTTGTTGGTGAATGATGAATAAATGGAAAAATTCTTTTTTCGGAAATGACTTGGATCTTCAAATAGAAATCAATTCCCCATTTCTTATGTTATAAATCCGTTAATTGATGAAAAGTATTCATGTTGTTTTCTCTATGTGAAGAAACTTCTTTGAATTTTTTTTTTATTTCGTTATCATTGCCTTCAAGAATCACTTGTTCATAAATTGACCTCATTTATTCTCCTGGGACCTGCAAAAAAACGAGTATCTACCTGCAATAAAACATGAAATCATGGAAGAAGAGAGGTGATCAGTCTCTCCTAATCCAAGAAATATGCAAAAAATAATAATTAGTTACTCTATAAAACAAATACATGGGAAAAAAATAACAAAGTAAAATTAATTTATTACCTACAGGAGAGTGGTGGCCAACCATAATAACTAGCAGTGTTTCAATGATAACTTCTTTGTTTTTCATCCGGTTTGAGTGATTCCAAAGACAAATGAAATTTAATTTAGAGAGATTTCTTCAATAGAAACATGTTTTAAAAATTCCATGTAATGGTATGTTAAATTTTCTTAGAACAACCTGCATAATAGAGTCATTTTCAATTTTCCAGCTCAGACCAACAGTTGATATTTCAAGAATAACTTTTTCATTTGATGATGGATTGAACCAATTCAAATTGGAGATTAAATTAGATTCATTTATGTATCTCCAATAGAAATAGGTTTTGAAGGCAATAATAATTGATCGGTCAAATCCGATAGTGAACAGCTGGGAAAACAGAGTTTCGAGAGTGTTGATTTACAATAAACAAACAGTATTTTGGTCATAACTTCCTCATACGATATCGAAATAAAGTGATTAAAATTGTGTTTTAAACTAGATTCATAGAGTAATATACCATAGAAATAGGATTTCAAAATCTAGTCATTTAGGCCTCCAAAAACGAATTGTCCCAACTCTGTTCCTGAGTTGCCTACTAGACATCCTGTCATTGTTTTGGTCATAAATTTTTCGTTTCTCAAATCGAGTGATTAAAATTGGGTTAGAAAGTAGACATAAAGGGCTATGTAGGATAGAAACAGGTCTTGAAAATATGCCCGTTTGGTCCCTCAAAACATGACTGTCCCAACTATTTTTCCAGAAATTTCATCAAGCCCGCGAGCCATAAGATATGATAATTAAGGAAATTTTCCAAGAAGGTGATCAAAATGAATATGAGTGTTTGTAAAAATTTCATTTTCCAATATAATACATCTACATACATAAATAAATTTGAATATTGATCACCAATGTTAATTTTCACAGCGTGTTGCAACGAAAACAACTATTTTTACATATAAAGAAATTTATTTATTTATCTCTTCATTTATTCTATTGTCTACACTATACTATTCTACCCTGGAAAATAAAATATACTTACGTATAAGAGTACCTCCAATGAAGCCATTTTCAAAATAAGGCTTCAAGTATGCATATACCCATAATTGAAAGATGTATGTTAATAAATACACAGATATGAGAGACCAACTTCCTTGTTAAGGATGATGCCAAAAGTTGCTGAAGTGTGGAGTGATGTTGCAAGCAAACAATAGAGTGAAACAAACCTTCAATATAGTCTTGATTTCCCATATTTCTCACATCCTGAAGTTCCTTGACTGAGTTCCAGATTGTGTTGATGCTTTCTTCCTTGACCTCGTCCTGTGAGTTTTTGGGGTCTTCCTCTGCCTTTTTGTTTATATCTCAATTCATAGAATTGGAGGAAGGAAAAAAAATTCAAACAATTCTTAAAGCTCAGAACCTAGAGCAGGGTGAAACTTCCCTTCCTAGGACGAGAGATTGGGTTTTTAAACAAAACGAAAGAAATAAAATCAATGAAATCTTAAGCTTAGGACCCAGAGCTGGGTATCATTTCCCTCCCTAGGACAAGAGATTGGCTCCTAGGAAATCAACCAAATGAAAGAAAGAAAAAAAAATGACTAACGCTCAGGACCTAGAGCAGGGTAGCATTTCCATCCCCAAGACGAGAGATTGGTTCCTCAGAAATCAGCAGAAAGAAAAGCAAAGAAAAAAAATACTAATGCTCAAGACCTAGAGCAGGGTAGCATTTCCCTCCCTAGGACAAGAGATTTGTTCGTAAGAAAAAAAAAAAACTATGCTCAAGACCTAGGGCAGGGCAACATTTCCCTCCCTAGGATGAGAGATTTATCCTTAGATCAATATGAATCGTGTTCTTGCACCTTTGATAGCCTCCCTGACAACAGTGCCAAAATGTTGGTGTTCAAGTGTGAATGAATATTAAAACCCTTTCGCACATTAATTATCAATTCGGGCGCATTGGTTATTGCAAGGATAACACACATAGTATGTGGAGATACAATAGCACAATTCCGATATCAATCATGGATTTGATAATTTAAAAAAAGAAACAATGACCGTAAAAGAAAATAAAGAGATGCCAATAATAAATTGTAAAGCTTACAATGCATTCAAAGCAATAAGAGTATCAACAAATACGTTTACTGTCACAACAATTGAAACTTATACAAAATAGGAAACATAAATAACAACACACAGGAAATATGCAACAGCTGATCGGAGAGTGGGCCCAACTCTCTGATTAGGGCTGCGATATACTTACAAACTCACATAAGTAACAGGAAATTAATCTTGCATTAAATAATGTTATGTTACACAGCTCCATTCCTCGCGTAGCCAAAACTCTATGCGTTATATCCCTATGTTATCTCCTCTGTTTTATCCTCCCTGCTCTCTCTAATTTGTGCCCTTTTAAATATACAAACAACAAAGTGGAAATAAATTGATTACAAAATATCAATAACCAGGATGAGATCTGAAAGATCTTTCCATCATGATTCAATTGGCAGAAGTCGAATCTGGAAATTACAATTGGGGCAATTTGGAAAACGACCACAACAGAAAATCTACAAATCTGTCCTTCGAAGAAACTTGTGTTTCTCTCAATGAATACCAAATTTGGGAAAAATTCTCATGAAAAAAATAATTTGGTATGTTCTTCACAAAACCCATGTTTCGGATTTTCAGGATTCGTCTTCGTTTTCTTGAAATATTCAACGCAAAATTGTCTCTTGTTATTCCAATGAATTTCTGAGTTGGAATATTTAATTATTAGCTAAAGATCAAATCTGAAATCTAGAAGAGATCTTGGAGGCTAACATAGTGAGTGATGTTATAAATAATTCATTAATAAACCATCATCGGAAAAAGCATGCATAATAATAATTAATTTATTAAAATAAAGGAGAACAAGTATTACTTATCCAAGAGAGTATAAATAATAATGAAATGGAATTATATAATAAATTATGATAAATAATGTGATAAAATAACATTAGAAATAGCTGAAATGGATGTTAAGAAGTGATAATAATAATACAAATTAGTGGCCCAAAAACGGGGTCTCTTTTTATTAGATTGCGCAGCTAATTTGGAGTGCTTATGTAACTCAGCTAAGCTCCAGTTTTTGTTAGAGACTGTTGTTTCCTTTTGTTGTTAGTTCATGATGGACCTTGTGCTTCCTCCCCTCATTATCCTCTACTCCAATTGATTTAAATTATTTTCTTTTGCATGAACAGGTGGCGTGCCTTTTCAGTTCTCCGCCAGTCATATTTCATGATGGTGGCCAAGCTAACTAGCCACCTTTTTTCCCCTTAAACTCTAAGTTTTCAAATTTAATTATTTATGCCTATTATGGATGCATAGTGAGGGGTGAGAAGCTATACCTGAGTTTACCTATTGTGGTCAAGGCATTTGCAGGAGCTGGAGGTTGGAGATAAGCCTTTTAGATGCTGCATTCTTCACCGTATTCCTGTACTCTGAATGAGCAACTTGCTGAATGAGCAGCTTCCTGAGTGAGCTGCTAATATTTTCTTGTTGTTTCTCTCTGCTATGGATATCGCTTTGGGTGCTTGAGATGCCATGGGTGGCATTCTCATTCTCTTGGAGTTCGTTATGCATCTTTCCATGTTTTTCTTCTTGGCAGTCCATGAACAAATTTGTTTTTTTGAAGGAAATTCTTGATGTTTGTAGCAGACTGTTTGTGTGTTTCTCCTCTTGCTACATTGTGCTCAGGAATGGAGGAGTGTGGTGTACGGAGGTGATGGAGGAAGTTATGAAGATGTATGAAGTGAATGATGGGATGGATGGTAAGATAGAAGAAGGGAAAGAAGATGAATGATTGCCTATGTTTCTAGAGACCATTAACAACCTACAAAACAAAAAACATAGAAAACACAGAGATGTATATATATATATATATATATATATATATATATTTTTTCTTTTTTCTTTTTTTTTATTTTTTTTTCTTTTTTTTCCTTTTTTTTTTCTTTTTTCTTTTTTTTTTTTCTCTTTTTTTTGTTTTTGAAAGGAAGTGGGTTACCTCCTTGGAGGTTTTCAACCCACAAACTTGCCTTGGGCACCTCAGAGAGGTTTTCACCCATGGATCTTTATTCTGTTTTTTTTTTGAGTAAGTGAGGTGCCTCCATCGAGGTTTTCAACCCACAATATTATTCTCTTTTTTCTTTTTTTAGGAGGTGTGGGAAACTATGGAGTTTGCCATCACATACACCTCTCTTCTTATTGAATTTATAAACTCTACCTTTGACAAAGGCTTCTTGTAAATTTTAAGTCTGTGATCATTGACAAGTAAGGGGATTCCTTCCTCATCTATGGTTTTGATTTGAACTGCACCATTATCAAAAAAAATTCCATTATGTAAGGTCTAACCATCTTGTCATCAACTTGCCTTTAAAATATTTAAACCTTGAATCATACAACAACGCTTAATCTCCTTCTTGGAAGGTATTTTATTTGATGTTCTTGTCATGCCATACCTTCCTTTGTAGTTGAATTACCTCTGTGTGAAGAAGTGTTGGCATTCTGAACTCATCCAATCCATTTAGTTACAACAACCGCTCTTTTTGAGCATTTGATAGATCTATATTTAATTTAGAAACCATTATTAAAGTATTGAATTCAAACTCAACTGAAAGCAGAGCTTTATTACCATAGACTAATTCATAAGGAGTGAATCATGTTGTTATCTTCCAAGTAGTGTTGTAGGCCCAAGTAGCTTCTACCAATATATGTGCCCAATATTTTCTATTGCTTCTCACAACCTTGGTGAGGATGCTCTCTAAAGCTCTATTAGTTACTTCTACTTGGCCATTCGCCTGAGGGTAATAGGCAGTAGAAGTTCTATGCTTAATCTTGTGCTTCCTCAAAATATTTTCAATGAGGTGAGAGGATAATTGTGCTCCCCGATAAGTGACTATTTCTCTAGGGTATCCAAATTTGTAAAACACATTGTCCCTCAGAAATTCTACTACTTTCTCCTCGGTTGCTACCTTCACTGCTTTTTCTTCTGCCCACTTTGTCAGGTAATCAGTGCAGACTATGATATACTTCTTTTGTCCAGATGGTGGATCGATAGGTCCAACAAAGTCCATGCCCCACTTATCAAATGGCTCAAGAGCCACTTGAGGGTGTAGAGGCATTTCATCCCTTTGTGTGGGTTTCCCCATCCTTTGGCACTGATCACACCTGCTGGTGTATCTTCTGGAATCTTGGTGAAGGGCAGGCCAATAGTATCCTTCTTGCAAAACTTTGTAAGCAGTGCTCTTTGCAGTAAAGTGGTCTCCACATCGGATGTCATGAAATTAAGAGAGGATATCAAAAAATTATTCCTCCCTCACACATATCCTTAGGATTTGATCAGGGCCTAGCTTTAAAATATTTCCCCCAATCCATGTGAAAGGGGCACTTTTTCTGATGATTCCGCTCCTCTCCTTGAATGAAAGATTTGTTGGCTATATCAGCAAACCATGGCGAGAGTGATGATATGGAAAAGAGGTGTTCATCGCGCAGCTGTTCATCCACCATTCCTTCTTCACCTGCAGGGAGAACTAACCTAGTCAAAAAATCTGGAACAACAGTATGCTTTCCAGGTTTATCAACAATATTCAAATCAAATTGCTGCAAAAGTAACAACCATCTAATTATCCTAGCATTGACATCTAGTTTGTTCATTAAATACTTGATGGTTGCATGGTCAGTGTGGAAAAATTTCTAATATCCAGTTACATAATGCCTAAATTTGTTCAATGCATGGACAATGGCTAACATCTCCTTCTCAGTAATAGTATAATTCAACTCGACCTTTAACAAATTCTTGCTGATGAAATAAATGAAATTAGGGATTGTGTCCTCTAATTGTCCTAATGATGCCCCTAAAACTTTGTCGAATGCATCAATGTGGATGTGGAAAGGAAGAGTCCAATTTGGAACTCAGAGGATGGGGGCAGTAGTCAACTATTCCTTAATGAGCTCGAAAGCCTCTTGACAAGGACTTGACCAAATAAACTCAGAATCTTTGGCCAATAACCCAAATAATGGTGAAGCCATCTTGTTGAAATATTTGATGAACCTTCTATAGTAACCATATAAGCCTAAGAAACTCTTGACATCTTTCTAAATTTGAGGAGAAGGTACCATTTTGATGATAGTGATTTTGTTCGAGTCTACTTGTATTCCTACTTGGGATATGGAGTGTCCTAATACAACGCCTGCTTTCTTCAGGAATTCACACTTTTCTCGGCTCAAGGAGAGATGCATCTCAGTGCACCTTCTTAGTATTTTACTGACATTGGAGAGAGCTTCCTGAAAGTCATCCCCATATGGTGTGAAATCATCCATGTAGATTTTGATAGAGTCATGGACTAACTCTAAAAATATGCTCAGGACAACTCTTTGGAAGGTAGCTAGGGCATTGCACAATCCAAAGGGTAGGAATCTATAAGAAAAGTTACCCCAAGGGCAGGTGAAAGTAGTCTTATCCAGGTCTTCAGGGCTTATTTGAATCTGATTGTACCCACTGAACCGATCTAAGAAGGAAAAGAACTTCTTCCCTGCAAGGCCATCCAAGACTTGGTCTATAAAAGGAAAAGGGAAATGGTCTTTCTTGGTTGCTTTGTTAATTTTTTGATAATAAACACAAATTCGCCACTTCCCATTCTTCTTTTAGGACAAGAAGAGATACCCACTCATTGTTGGATATAGGATATATGAACCCTGCATCCAATAGTTTCTACAGCTCTTCTTTGAATATGTCCTTCAGAGCCGGGTTCATCCTTCTTTGGGGTTGTATCACAGGCTTGCATCCTTCTTTGATGTAAATGTGATGCCTGCATATTGAAGGATGCACCCCTTTCATGTCCTTGTAATCCCAAGCAAATACTTCAAGGTTTTCTTTCAAAAGCTGGCATAGTTGCTTCTCTTCTTCATTCGAGAGGTTTGGGTTGATTTTCAGAGATCTGGATGGGCCAAACTTAATAGCTTTGGTGGTTTCAGAGGTTGTCTCAACTGAGTGAACTTCCATCGAAGGTTGGCTTTCAGACTCTTTGACTAAGGTTTCGAGAGGAGTGTTAGTGGAGGACTAGTTTTGAATGGCATGGTCGATGAGTTCATCTTCATCAAGCTGCCCCCCTTTAAGAATAGCATCTATGGTACACATAGGGGTAGTGTTATATAACTCATATTCTTCATCCTCCAACCATAGAGGGATATCTTGATCAATGGACAGTTGAGCTGGAGGATATAACACTTGTTGTTTAGACAAAGGCCCATTTTTTATAGTCATGTTTCCAACCCGAAAACTAATATAAGCATCTGCAGTGGCTAACCAAGGTCTCTGTAAGATGAGAGGATAAACATTAAACTTGGTTTTTGGTTGCAGGACCAGGAAATATGTAGGATACTCCAAAGAGTCAATGGTAACCATAACATCCTCAAAAATTCCTTCCAGAGTTACTGTGGACCAATCTGCAAGTTGCAGAATTGTTGTGGTTAAGATAGGTGAAGTAGGTGCCTTAGTTGAAACAAGGTCTTCTTCTTCTTCCCTAATAGGATCCTAAAAATATTCAGAAGGCTCTCCTATAGGGGGTTCAATCTCACTGCCATTGAAGAAGACTGAAGGGTGGCTAGGGTGGTTGGTTTTGAATGGCATGGTCGATGAGTTCATATTCATTAAGCTGCCCACCTCTAAGAATAACATTTATGGTACACATAGGGGCAGTGTTATATAACTCATATTCTTCATCCTCCAACCATAGAGGGGTATCATGATCAATGGAAGGCTGGGCTGGAGAATATAACACTAGATGTTTAAACAAAGGCCCATTTTTTATAGTCATGTTTATGGCCTGACACTAATATAAGCATTTGTAGTGGCTAACCAAGGTCTTTGTAATATGAGAGGATAACCATTAAAATTTGGTTGCAGGATTAGGAAATCTGTAGGATACTCCCAAGAGTCAATGGTAACCATAACATCCTCAACAATTCCTTTTGGAGTTACTGTGGACCGATCTGTAAGTTGCAAAACTGTTGTGGTTTTCCTCAAAGTCCCTTGGAGATTAAGTTTCAGCATAGTTTCCTTGGTCATGATATTGATGGCAGCCCCTATATCGATTAGAGTGTTGGGGACTATGAAACCATCTATATGCACATCAACAATTGGACTGCCAAGGTCCAGGTATTTTGGAAATATCGCCTTCCCCAGCATCAGGTCAGATAGTTGTCCTACCATATTGATGGTGGGGGTATCTTTATTCCTTCTCCCAAGTTTCTTGAAGAAATTTTATTTGATGAGCCTATTGTAAATAGAGACATCTCTAATGGTCTGGAGAAGTGGTATCTTTACACACAAATTTTCCAATTCTTCCAGGAGTTCAGTCTCCTCTGGGGTGTGCTGAGTAGGGTGGATCAAGCACTCGGGAAAAGGAGGTTGTTGGATCTGAGTTCTGTCTTCTTCCTTTTCCTTCTCAACCTCTACAGGTGGAGATGGGGGATGGTTGTCTGGGAGTACTCTTCCCAACCTGATATTAACCTCCTATATCTCCACAACATAAGCTAGATGGGATGTTTCTCCACTAGGAGCCTATTGTGCCTGTCTGTTGTTCGAGTTTAGATTGGGCTATGTAGGTATAGGTAGCATAGGTGTAGTAGCATGAGTAAGCTGATGTTGAGGTTGGGGTGGAGGCATTAGAGTAGGTAGTTTATTTTGTTGAGGCCTCCACCCTTGGGATGGATTGTTCCACTGAGGTTGTTCTGGAAAATACTGTTGAAATGGTTGTTTTAATGGCTGAGAATGATATGAAGGGTTGGAAGGCCAAGTAGGAGGTGTAGACCAGGATGGAGGAGTGGGGGTGTACCAAGGTTTCATGGGTGCACTATGATTGTTGTAATAGTAAGAGTAAGGTGCACCTTGCATACCTTGTTGATATGGCCAAGGGCCTTGAGGCCTTCTTTGGTTGATGAAACAAAGTTTCTTTGGAATTGTTTCCCCGCCTTGACATATAAATTTAAGTCTAGGTAAGGAGGGACACTTGTCTATGGCATTATTTTCTTCACTGACTAAGAAAACCTCTATGACATTCAGTGAACATTCATTTCTTGGGTGATTCCTGGTACATCTAGGACAAAATATGGCCAGGGCTCTCTCTTCTTCCTCTTGCTTCCTTTTGACCTCCATTTTGTCCATTTTCAAAGCAAATGTGTGCAACATATCACTCTTGAAGTCCTCTAGCATGTTTCCAATCTCATGTTTTATGAAGGTGGAAGAGGAAGGGGTATTGGATGTACTTTGGCTAGCTCTTCCCTTCTTCCTAAATGCCCTAGAATGGTTCCAGAAGACTGTTTTGATTGTTTCATAGGGTTGTTGGTAGATATCTCCTCCTGATAACAAATTCAAGATTTCTATTATCTCTTCACTGGTCCCTCGAAGAAGTACAAGTTTAAGTGAGTCAGGTTCAAGAGTACAGTTGGCTCTCTTATAGTTCAATTGAAACCTCTCTTCATCATATTCTAGGGATTCATCAAGCCCTAGATTCATCCTAAATATCTCATCCTTAGTTTCCTTGGACCTACAATAGTCTTTTTACTTGTTTCTGAAGGTATCTTCCATCTGTGCCTAGGTAGTGATGCTATCCCCAAGCAGACCCATGAACCAGTGCAAGGCTGCATCCTTAAGGGTGGATGGGAATAGCTTCAACTTCTGATCATCAGAGGTGTAGTCATAAGTCCTACAAACAACATCAAATTCAAACATGAATGTGTCAAGGTCCCCAAAGGTAAGTCCATGGAAGTGTGTAAGAGCTGAGGGGCTAATGTTTTTCATCTTAGTTTCCCCATCTGCCTCTCTTATGGGAAAGGCTCTTTGGGTCCCGACCATGGTTAAGATAGGTAAAGTAGGTCCCCTAGTTGAAACAAGGTATTCTTCTTCTTCCCCAATAGGATCCTAAAAATATTCAGAAGGCTCTCCTATTGGGGGTTCAATCTCACTGCCACTGAAGAAGCCCGAAGGGTGGTTTAGGTAAGATTTGTCTTTGGGTATTCCTAGTCCTATGAGGCATGAAAATCAGATTTTTTTGTATTTTTTTCAATATTTCTGAAATGACATGAAAATAAAGGGAAGCAGAAAAGAATGCTAAAAACAAAATCAAAATATCTACTAGACACCTCCCCGACAACATCGCCAAAAAGTGGTGAGCCCTGGTATTGCACCAAGAGTGTTGCAACTCCCAGGGGCTGCCCTACTTTACTTTATCAACCCAGGGTTCATACAAACTTTGAGGTGACTGTGCTATATACACAATAGATGCATTATGTTCATGTCATCCTAAACTGCTTTACAAATGGGTGCTACTTCTAGGGGTTCTCAGTGAAGTCTGTCACACTTCAATGAAACTAAACTAAATTGTAGAAAGGAAATGACAAAAATGGAACTAATTTGATGTAGGAAATGACTATAAGAAACTAAATTAAATTGCTGAAAAGAAATGACAAGAAGGAAAATAATTTAATTTTCAGAAAACAAATAGCAGAAAGAAAACTAATCCTAAACCACACTTAACTTGGCCAAACGGCTAAATGTATTCTACTTATCCTATGATCTATACACCATATTTCTATCCATGAAACTAGGCTATCCATGACTTAGTTCTAATAAAAAAGAGTTAATTTGCAACTTGGAGGGAAGAAAAGGGCTAAAAGAGGCTAATGGAGGGATTAATACATGAAACGAGGTTTAGAAGCGGAAAGAGGGGATTAAACTCTTATAAAAATTTATGATAGCATGAGAAATGAATTTGGAGTGGACATAACTAAAAAATGCAATGATGGAGTGCAATGGAGGACAAAAGTTGTGATGTGCGATGTCGCAATCGCAACTTCGCAAGTTTAAAGGGATAGCGGTAAGGATTAACAATAATGAACTAATTTGTGCAAAGTATGAAGTGCGACGAGTGATGTGGCAAGTCACGAATCGCAATATCACAAGTTTAAAGGAATAGCAGTAAGGATTAACAAGAATGAACTAAAATGTGCGAAGTGTGATTGGCTACGTGGTAAACATTGCGGGCTGCGATCTACAATGTGGTAAGTTTCTGCGAAGTGTGAAGTGCAACGAGTGATGTGGCAGAGTTATCGCATCGATAGAATGAGCGGTAAGAGTTATGTGAAAATTTAAACTGTGTGATTGATGATTTGGTAAGTTTTACGAAGTGCGAAGTGTGATGAGTGACGTGGCGGAGTTATCGCATCGGCAGAATGAGCGGTGAGCATTATGAGAAAAGCTAAACTGTGTGATTTGAGATTTGCGATTTCGTGATATTTCAATCACAAGAATGAGCAGTAAGTGATTAAAGGTAAAATCTAAATGATGTGAAGTGTGATTTTGCAATGGGCGACGTGGCAGTGAACCGATAGTGGGGCTTGATTTCGCAATATCGCAATCGCAAGAACCATCGGTAAGTGTTAAGGGAGAAAAGGTAAACGGTGTGAAGTGCGATTTGCAATTTCACAATATCAAAATTTCAAGAACCGATGGTAAGTGTTAAAGGTAAAAGGTAAATGGTGCGAAGTGCGATTTGAAATTTCGCAATATCGCAATCGCAAAGAACAACAGTAAGTTTTAAGGGAGAAGGGAAAGAGTTGCGAAATGCGATTGCAATTTACGGTGGCAGGAGATTCAAGGAGCAAAGGCAGAGTTCACGTTCTAATGGGTTTGAATGGTTTTTCACTTGTTTTGCATAAAAAGGGTAAGGCAACCATGAACGGAGAAAAACAAAGAAATAAGGCTTGAAGGGTTTAAGTGAGTTAGGTAAGTACAACGTTAAAATGAGAGGAAAAGGAGGTGAATGGAGTTGTAAGGGCGGTGCTCAGAAGTGAAACACACCTACGGATTCATGCATGGGAAATAGACATAAATGTGTTATAAAATAGTGAAAGAAAGGCTTGGATTCGGTAATACAAATTCTTCCCAAAACTCAAACAGAAAGCAATTTCGGCGTGTGGGAAGGTCTGCCCTACTCGAACTCTATTGACAGAGATGGGAGGGGGAGACTTGAACACGATTTTTTTGGAGTTTTCCCTCTATTTTACTACGCATAAGCAATTAAAAAATACAGTAGCACAAAAACTAAACAAAAATGAAACTTATTAGAAGCAGATCTAACTTAAATGGCAACAGAAAAACTAGCTAAATGACAGAAAGGAAAATATAGTAACAACAGAGAATCTGAGGCACATGGATTGGGCCCTAACCCACGAGCCTAGCCCTCTGAAACTTAAATTATTTGAATAAAATCTGTTTGCTCATTTCATAAGAGAATAACTTCATACATCTCTGAAATTTTGATCACTAAATAAACAAAAAGATCAATAGCTCGCAACAATAGTTCTGAATGGAATCAACTCACTGACTAACTAACTCCTTCCTAGCTCTAGCTCTGCTCTATTTATTCTACAGGGAAGCTACCAATAGTTACCTTGAAAATGGTGATTGATTTCACTTGACTCCTAGTGAACATAGATTGAGTGCTCTTCTCTTTCAGTTGCTTGGCTACCTCTGGAACTCAAATTGCTAGAGAGAATCTTTGGGGTTATTCAGTCCACTTAAATCCAAGTCAAAAAAGATTGAATGCACTCCTCTAGTAGTTTCTTGGATACCTCTGCACTCAGATTTCTGGAGAGAATATTTGGGGTGATCGAGTCCACTTAACTCCAAGTATTTATGATAAAATCCTTATGAAAATGCTTAATAATTCATGATTTTCTACACTCAACCTCATATTAATTACTCGGAGTATGTTACCGTTAATCACCACCTATACTAGAATCATAAAACTAAATAATAATAAAAATTCAAGAAAAAGAGATCTAAGAATGCAAAAAAGTGACTATTAACCCCTCCACATATGTCTAATAATGAAGCTCATCAGCTCCTAGAATGAGTGGACTGTTATAAATAATATCCTTAAGATGTTTTTGGATGCTTCATGGATGGAAATAAACAATACCAAATCCTTTATTTTATGCCATGGAATTTCTGATCATCTTTTGTAGGAATTCAAATAATTTTCCCCTTTGGATTTAGGTTTTAAATATTTTGGGTATCACTTGAAAACTAACAATTACAAATTTTCAAAATGGAATTGGTTACTCAAGAAGGTTGAAGACAAAACACTCCAAGGAAAATACCCTCTAGAAGATGTTTTTGAGGAAATCCTTATAAAATACCCCACACATCCGTTTCTAGTGGAGTTTACTAGAGGAGGTTGGTGGGTGGATTTTTTTGTGGATGTTTTTCGTCTGATGCTCTTATCATCCTAAACCGCACTGATGCGTTCAACAAGCGAAAGCACCGGTGCGCACAAAACATTGGCACACCAGACACTATGAGCCCTGTACACACCTTCCCGGTGCGTCTTATTATTGTATCGCACCGGTTCTTTACAAATATTCCGCACCGGTGCGTCATAAAACCCTGCGCCAAAACAAAAACCACCCAGTGCGGTCTTAAGCAACCGCACCAGTGTGCCTATAAAACCCCGTGCACCGGAACAGGGTTAAATAAAAAAAACATTACGGCCAAAAAACCACATTTTTCAATTTTCTCAGTGCTCCAAAGCTCTCAAGCATTGGTGCAATTTATCCTTGTTTAAGCTGCCCTGACATCGGTGCTCCCATTGCACCCATTGCACATACTACTACTGTGCATTGCCCACCAATCTCCAGCTTGAATTTTTCAAAACGGTGGGAAATTTTTGTTTTGAAAATTCTATAGCCAATATGCCTTCTCGACGGCCAATGTATAGGTATTTTTCTTTTTTTTCCATAATTAAGCCTTTTAGGAGATCAAAATTTCAAATTACCTTAAAATTAACCATTTAAAAGAAAAAAAATTGTCACACAGTGCGCACGAGCCGTTCGGCTCGCACCAGTTCGCGGTGCTGCCTATAAATTTATAGGCCGCATCGCAACCGATGCGAACGGTATCCGCACTGGATCTGTGGTGGTACCGAAGGTGCACCGTGTTATTTTAAAATTTAAAAAAAGTGCGGTGTGGTCAGTTGCTCGGCCACACCGTTGACCATGTGGAATAGTAGCAATGTCGTGCGTTGACTTAAATATCTATCCCAGGGTGGGTATTTTTGTCAGCGCACCGCATTCCGCATTTTGATAGGGTCAACGGTGTGGCCTGGTAAAATACTGCACCATTGAATATGTAATGATTTCAGAAGGTCGGTGTGTTGACCGAACTATACACCACGGGGCGTAGATTTTAGCCAGCGCACTGCACTCCTGACACCGTCCATAGTCAATGGTGCACTACAAAATTTCAGGTGCACCACAGCCGGTGCGCTGAACATTTTCTGGTGCAATGCCACTGGTATGCGACAAAAAAAGACGCACCGGTACCGGTGCATGCCTGTTTTTTGTGGCACACCGACTGTTTTTTTCGTAAAAAAATTATACATGTATATTTCTAAAAACATGTCTCATTTAATAAAAATATTGTGTTTAATATGTCAATCATTCAGAGATGTCAAAGGAGATAAGAGGGGGAACAACAACAACAACAAGCAGACTAGTATAACATGGTTCTCCTGTGGGAGACACAAGAGAGGAAGAGAGATGTGTACCCTCACCCTATTACGACAGCTACCTAGGGGCTCCTAAGGCAAGTAGGCCTCCTCAAGTTCTATGAGGAGGCTACTTCTGTAGAGGGCCATGGTGTGTTTTTGAGTCATCTTATCCGCAGGTGGAATGCCCACCTAAAGGCTTTCCAGGTTGTTCCTAACTAGTGGTATGCTCTCACTAAGGAGGACATATATTTCATTACAGGGCTATCGAAGAGAGGGGTGGATTTTCTCTCGTTCCTAGAGGTTCCAGTTTCCTATGCAGTAGGGAGTAATTTGGTGTACTCCTAGAGATATATTAGCGCAGATATATTGTATCCTTCATATTTTCAGGCCTCTGGAGGTCAGTTACATATTGGTGCATTTGGTAGTGAGGAGGTGAGGTGCCTCTCACTTCTGATTTTGACTATTTCACACAACACCAGTGACGAACAACACATTAGTTTCTTGCTTCTATATTATGTTGATTCTTTAGTACAGGAGCCACGACTTGTTAGGTGGTCTGCCATTTTTTGTGGCAATTCTGTACAACCTTAGATAGATGTCATGTTCATGCACAAGGGAGGGTCAACTTCCTTTTGCTTCAGAGCTTTTATTTTTTGAGAGGTTTCCAGAGACAAGGCCTAATTTTATTCGACATCCTCGTAGGTCGATGTTCGAGGCACATATGCACATGTGGGGGAAGATGATGCCCAAGAGGGGTGAGACTGTGTTTCCAGTGAGGATATCGCATGATGCACTGGAGTTGCTAGTCAGTTTTGATGAGCATCCCTTCATTATGGTTCCCTGTCCTTATGATAGTTTGGATTGGCGAGGGTGTGCCAACATCCTCTTCACAGATGATGAGCCGCTGGATGATAGAGGTAATATTACTGTTTTATTTAAATTTATTCTAACATGTTCTTTAACTTGTTTTTATTAAATTGTGTAATGAAATTGTCTAATTATTGTTCCGTACTTGCATATATTTTGTAGACATTGGGTTTTTTTATGGCGAGGACATGCTAGCACCACCACATGATCCAAGTGTGGATCCCAGTGATGATCGGGGGTATGCCGAGATCTTGAGGATCATTAGGAGGTCGGTGTAGAGGGCATGTTCACGCTCACGCATCGGTACCACCTTTTGCTAGGCGTGGGAAGCAGTAGCAGATACGCGCGGGATGGAGTTGGGTGACCAATTCACTATATTGAATTGTTGAGGAGGTAGGCATACGACCCGCTACTATGGGGAACATAAGTGAAAGCATGTAAAACCTGATGTACCATGTCGTAGGAGCTACGACCTTAATTACGCGGTTGAGGATGACCGTTGCATGTTATAGGTGTGGTCGAGATGCAGCATGTGATCGACAGTCTGGGAGAAACGACTCATCATCTGATGATCATTCACCTCGCGCTGCGCCATATGAGCAACCTCCACTAGCATTGAGCAACAATCATCATGGAGAGCAGGTTGGACCATCGGCCACATCCAGTCAACAACCTGTAGCATCCATCAGTACTCATGATCATGAGTAAGCTGGACCATCGACCATGTCGAGTCATCACGATGAAGCGGTTGTGATTGATCCGAGATCGGCGAGCACGTGATGGTCAACATGTCGAGCTTGTCGAGGTTGTACCATTGATTGAGCAGTCCTCGACAAGTACTACTATTGATGATGTACCACCGGTGATCCTTGAAATTTTATTACGATTGTATATTTTTTGACCTTATTCAGTTATATATATATATATATATATATATATATATATATATATATATATATATATATATATATATATATATATATATGGTCCATGTATTTTATGTTCATGTTGTATATTTTTGACACACACACACACACATATATATATGGTCCATGTATTTTGTGTTCATGTTGTAGTTTACTTAGTTTACATGTTGGTGATCATCATGATGTGTATATTGTTAGGTCATGTTAGATATGTTCATTAATGTGCAGCTTGCAGATAGATGTGTATGCGATAGCAGTTATTTCACATGGGATGTATATTTGATGTTTGTGTTGTGATGATGTTATATAATTTTAATTGTGTTTTGTTAGATGATCATGATCACAATGATGTTAGCGAATTTGAATGTGTTTTTTAGTCAAATATGATGTTTGTACGATGGTTATCATGAACGTGATGTTTATTAATTAATTTAATATTAAATGATCATGATATTGTAAAATTGTAATATTTGTAATTCTAATTGTATGTAAAATTCTAAAATTGTAATTGTATTTGTATTAATTGTAATTGTATGTAAAATATTTGTAAAATTTTAATTGTAATTGTATATATGTAAAATTGTAAAATTGTAATTGAAATGGTATATATGTAAATTTGTAAATTTGTAAATTTGTAATTGTAATTGTTTGTGAAATTGTAAAATTGTAATTGTAATTGTATGTAAAGTATTTGTAAAATTTTAATTGTATTAATGTGAAAATTTTAATTATTGTATTAATGTGAAATGATTTTATTAAAAAAATTTAATTTGTAAATTTGTAAAATCTTAAATAATTGTAAAATAATAAATCTAGAATAATATGAATTATTGTAACATAATAATGTTTAGAAAATAATGCAAATAAATTCATGTACTTCATAATTATCATTATTTTATTATGATCTTACATATAAAAAAAAGAACTTTATACAGTACGTCATTGTTTTTGAGATCAACATAATTGCAAATTATCAAGTGAAATATTGATTTTAACATTAACACAATGCAAATTACCAATTAATTCAAAATATATATTATGATGTTTTGAAAAACCCATCTTAAAAAGTATAAATATTGCTGAAATAATACATGTACCATATCACTCTTGGTTCTCATGATCACCCTCATTATCTTCCAGCTCGCATGGCATGATAACACTATTGTTCTAAAAAATATGTTTTGATCTAGGGTCATGTCTCAATATGAACCACCAATCCCTATCCAACACATTTAGGTAAAAAAAACACTTGGTTGCAGTGTTTGGGGAAAACATAGGGCTCCTTAGCTTCATCCCACATCTTTCTAGAGTTGATACATATCAGCCTACTATCACGATCTTCTTTATATTATTCCGATCAAAGGTGTCCCACCACTTGCACCTAAAATTAACACATTGGAAAGAAGAGAAATCCACTTCAATGATCTCTTGTATCCTTCCGACGTAACCTAACGTCCCTCGTACTAGGTTTTGATCACGGTGGCTAGATCGACTAGATTGATTGAACTCGACCTCCACTCCATAGTCTTGTGTGATGTTTCCAGCATCAGCATTTTCTGTTGGAAAATGGTTTCCATATGCCCACATAGATGGGAACAAATGCACCTATTATAAAAAAAGTTAAAAAAATCATAGTGTCATGTGTCTTATAGTAACCCAACAATTAAAATATGAAATATAGATGTCTTATAAGTTTCAAATTTACATATAAATTAAACAGATTATTACCGAGTTGCTGCACCCAATCCCTACGTTTACTGCATCCTCTTCAGCACGCAGGTAACGACCAGTTGCACCATATTTCTCTCTGACTTGGTCAACAACCCAACGGTTGGGGCATATTTTCTTTTAAATGATCATGATAAGGCACACTTATACCATTAAACTATATGAATTATTTCTTGTCACTATCCCATTTCATCCTCTTTTTTTCATACAATGCGACCCACGGTTGTGTCGCTTCAGAATTGTAAGGAATGAATTTATTAATTGTTTCAATTTCTGCATTTGTTGATGAAATAAAATTGAAATTATATAGTACTTAGAGATAAAAATATACATTATATTTAATTTCAACATGAATATTTACTTTGTGTAAATTTGAAAAATTATAAGTCTCTTACTCTTTATCAAGCGCTTTTTTCCACTCGTTTGGAGCAACTCCCCTTCTCTTTTGTCTTCATCCCTTTCATCGTCCCAAATCACCGCACCTGGTCTATTGTCGATCTGCTTGATGTAATTACTGGCATAATAGAAAGACTCATGCTATATGTACCCCTCTGCCATAGACTGCTCGGGTTTTGCCCTTTGTCAAACAAAACCTTTCAATTTCTTCATGTACCTCTTTAAGAAGAACATCCAACGACAAGAAACCACCCCAACTAATTCAACCTCATCTACTAGGTGGATTATAATATGAACCTGTAAGTCAATGAAACTCGTCGGCAGTTCCTTCTCAAACATAAAAAAAATCTCAACTATCTCTTGACGCCACCATGGAATGCTAGCCAAATGAATCTCCTTTGTCGTGATCCAATGTACAAATGCAGATAATTTAGATATGACAGATCCTAGGTCTTGAGGTAATTCATGTTTCACACACCCAAGCCCGAACAAAGGATAATGACATTGCAAAGTTATAAACACATGCAATAATATACGAAATTAGTTATTTTTTATGATCCCTGCATGTGATAAAATTTATTAATATAACAAATAATAAAATCATGCTTTTGACATTATACACACTCTTAGAAGGTTCAAATGGTCATGCGATTTTAACCCTAACAAATGGTCATCCATGGTGAAGTAGCGCCGTAGTGAAGACCCCTATGAAGTTGGCACCCTCGCACCCATTATAACTTCCTTTGCCAAAGAAATATCATCTTTTTTAAAAATCCATGGGACATCACCTTCTTTGAAAAACCATGAAATAGAGGGACTAGTGCCTGCCTTTGATCCCTTACTTTCTAATCGTCTTAGCCGATGTTTCTTTTTAGTTTTTGAAGTAATAAGATCTTTCCTAATAGCCAATGTGTCACTTTGTTTCGATGATATGTGCCTCCATAAATAAGATGAAACATTTTTAAATATATGCATGGGATATAATAAGTGGGTAATCTTAAGATGCTCCCAATATGGGAGGTTATAAAAGATAGATTTCCTTTTCATCCCAATGGGAAATTTCTCAACATAGGTGTCAAAGAATTCTTGATCATCGAACATAGGCTCCCCATTTGAATAAAAAATTTCTATGAAATCCTTCTCCTTCTCTCTCTCATATGCTCTAAGCCATTCAGCTGGTGTCGTTATTGGAGGCCTTTGGGTTCTCTCTCATTTACCATTGAAATTGGATGCTGCTCTTCTGTAAGGGTGTTCTTCTGGGAGGAATACCCTGGAGCAATCATACATTGTCTTTCATAGGTCCTTGGACCATCTAGATTTCAGGGAAGGTCCACAACATTTACATCCAAAATACCCTTCTGTTACAAGACCTATAAGATTATTGTATACAATTAATATGCATGGCACGTTAAAGAATATCATGAAGATCAAAACTATTACAACGAATTAAATAACTAATATGTGAAATAATATTATTACGT
Organism: Pinus albicaulis; assembly: GCA_034641835.2. Classification (NCBI taxonomy): domain Eukaryota; kingdom Viridiplantae; phylum Streptophyta; class Pinopsida; order Pinales; family Pinaceae; genus Pinus; species Pinus albicaulis. The sequence continues at coordinate 1,344,877,524 of CM076577.1, read as the reverse complement.
ATATAAAAAAATCAATAAATTTATAAACATGTAATTTACCAGAGTAAACTCCTAAGCCTGGATAATCATGTGTCATGTAAGCACATATGCCATACAACGTAAAACTCCTATCTGCTGCGACGGGTCTTGATACATCGTATACATTTATCCCATCCCATAATTCCTTCAATTCATCTACCAATGGTTGCAAGTAGACATCCACATTCTTTACTTGTCTTCTACCAGGGACTATGAGAGCCAACATACGATGTTCATTATTCATAAAAAACCATGGGGGGATATTGTTATTGATCACTACTACAGGCCAAACATAATATTTGTTGTTCTGGAGGAATATGGGTTGATGCCATCCATGGCTATGCTGAGTCGTAGACTTCGTACTTCATCCTTGATTTTTTCAGGCCATGTATCCTCTATATGCTTCATGGCTATTGAATTAGTTGGTATTCAGATAACTCCCAACTCACTTCTGTGTGAGGCATGCCATCCCTACAACATAGATAATTCTTTGCAATGAAAGAGCCTTTGAACCCTTAGTATTATAGGCATGTGCCTCAATATATTAAAAGGAGGACTAGTACGTGATTTACCCTTATTTTTTGATTTATCATACCTGTCATGCCCACATTTTAGACATATCTCTTTGTCTGCATATTCTACTCTATATATAATACAATCATTTGGACATGCATGATATGATATATACTCAACACCCAACATTTTCAACAATTTCTTTTCCTCTTCGCAACTACCGAGAAAGACATTATCACTCGGAAGAACCTTATCTTTGAATAACCTGTAGTTGGTGATCATGGGAAAATATATTAATAAAATTACATTAATGCAAATATAATTATTAGCGTTCATAAAATTTACCATTTGTAATGTTCATTGTACTGTACTGATTATATTTCTCAAATTTATATAAGGGAGGACTTTATGGTAACTTACCTCAAAATTTCCGAGAAACATGCATTTGACAAGCTAAAATTTGCTTTCAAGTTGTACAGTAACATCTTTGTCCCCAACTGGGTAGACTTTGACTGACTGCCAGGCCCAAAGAGAAGGGTGGTGGAAGAAAATTTAAGGCTTTCAAAAAATGTGTCAGTGATATGGCATCATCCCTTAGCGCCTGATCATTGTTTTGCAATGCATCTAACAACATTGTCTCCATGGCAGTCATATCCTTTAATTAATCATCCATACCAACCTCTATTTGATTGCCTCCATTGCCAGCTTGTGAATAACTACTATTATTGTAGTCATTCCTAATTGGTGAATCTGGACTTAGCGGGAATTGAATCGATGGTTGATTCAACCATTCTTGTTATCGTTCCTATCCAATTTTTTCTCTTAATTCAGTCTTCTCTTGATTTGACATTGTCATGGGGTGCAACGAAAGATGGTAGGTAGGTCACTCATCATCACTAGAATCCTAATAATTTAAAAAAAATATTTGAAAAGGATTAGTACAAAATATATGATATCAATTACTAACCATGTTGACAATATTGCATGACTAATTGGTTTGATGTTGAAATAATTTTATTAATCAATATACTAAACAATTATAATTTTTACCATCATTAATGTCCTAGGATTGTGACTAGAATATGCAATATTGTTACAATTGGCAGGTTGAAGCAGTTGTCCATTTTCATCTACCAAATGTGCCTTGCGATATGCTGCTCCTAATAAGAGCTTTCGATGTTTTGGAGCTAAAGTTTGAATATTTTGTGCATCTGAAGTCGATTTTGAATCTGCATGAACCTACAAATTTGTATACATTATAAATCTAATTCAGATGTGCATGATTGACATGGATAAAAAACATAAATTCAATTAGATAATGATAATATAAATAAAATCTAAAGTAAATATTACGTCTCGATATGGATAGGGAGAACTCCACGACGGACTTTGAGAAATATTATGGAACGAGATGGATTTTGAAGAATTGTCCATTTGATATAATTACAATATTTTCTCCCTGCATTTGAGCAAAATCAACAATAAATTTTGGTGCACACACCTAAAAGTAATTTCGGTGAATTAAAAATGGACTTCTTGTTATCGATGCTAATATACAGATCACCGCACCGGTGCGTTTTCGTTAATGCGCACCGGTGCCATGATATAAATGGACACACTAGTGCAGTGACATTAAGTGATGCACTGACGATGAATAACCGCAAATAAAATAAGTGCAACTCTATTTTCTTTTAGTGAAAAAAACGGTAAATTGAAAAAAGGGCAGAAAAATATTTTCAAAAATCTAATTTTATAAAACAATTCTCTACATACTAAACACTTTTCATTATTTCACAATATTTGCAAAAAGTTTCAGCCAGAGATTTGTAGGAGACATACATGGAGCAAAAGAGCACAAGAGCACTATGGAGCAGCGAAATACGTTCGAACAGAAGTATTTAGACAATTAGAATTCCAAACCTTTGGTGATTCAAACCCTGTAGCATAGAATTTCAAACGATCTCGTGATTAAATTTTCTTGTTTTTTTTTTACTTTTTCTGCAGTTTTTTTTACGCACTAAGAAAACAATTTAATTTTTTTTTCATTTTCAGAAACAAAATTTAAAAAAAAAAATTCATTTTTACCCTAAACCCTACATTTTTTGTTTCTACCCTTTCTTCTCCCTGTTTCTGTGATTTCATAATTAGGGATTTTCATTTTAGATTTATAGGGTTTTTTTATTGCTATATATAGGCCTACGAAATTCAACCCACGAGATGACTAGCATAGTCGGATCCCAATCAATGTCGGCCCTTGTGTGATTTATAGGGTTTTTTTTTTTTAAATTTTATCGGTGTACCCTGTGTACCCTAGCGCATCGTGCATTGTATTATCCCAGTGCACCACGAAAGTACTGTGATAAAAAATTTAAAAATAATTTTGTTTTAATTAGTGCGCCATATGTAAAATAGGGCATCGGTGAGCTATTTCATTGGCGCGCCGCAAACGTGTTGTTTCGCAAAAAAATGTTTTATTGTGTTAATTGGTGCACCATGTAACATATAACGCATCGCACCAGGTCTCCTAGTTGACAGAGAGCACCCTATGGTGGTCCCTTATTTGCACGGGGCGTTTATGCTACAAATACTAACACTGGACAATTTTTATTATTTTCTCTGTGTTAATCGGTGTGGTGGTTAACATGTAACGCATCAACCCTCCTTATTGACATAGAGCACCGTACGGTCTATTATACTATTTTTGTGGTGCGTTTATAAGACATCCATGCACCGATGTCGGTGCGTACACCACGAATGGTGCACCAGTTACTTGAGAATTTTTTTTTTACTTGAAAAGTTGACAATTTATTTATAAATATATTACTGCATGTTATGGTACAGGTTTCATATTGATAAAGAAATGGTTGATAAGATATCAAGTAAAAAAAATACTGATAACACATCAAGAAAAGAAAAAAAGGCAAATTCTTTGTAAATTCTTTACAATTTTTATTTTTATTTTTGAACTATATGTAAGTTTAACTAATATGTATTGTTTACTATGTATCATGCAGAGCCACGAAATGATGAAACTCGATAAGATTATTTCTAATCTAGGACCAAAAGAGCGTAAAAGGTTGATGGAAAAATTTCAAAAGGATGAATCAGGTGAATGAAAAAATACTATCGATCCAATATGAGTTTCTTTTTTTAATTTTCATTAATAATGTACTTAAAATTATTAGATAAAATGTGTCAAACAATATATTAATTCACATCTATTTAATTTTCTACAGGGACCAACAATTCAGAAAAGGAATGTTGTTCTAAGAAAGGAAAAAAATTAGAACATGCAAATGAAAATGAATTGCTCCTTAGCTCATCTGGAGTGGTGCTAGAGGTTAACGAAAGGGGAAATTTTTTTTACAAAAGTTTGAGGGATCTAGTGGAACGAATGTATAGACGTTCTTTTGACTTACAATACAAAAATCCATCCAATGATTCCAAGAACCAAATTTTATCTAAACTACAGGAAGAGTTTCCAGAGAATTGGTCAATGAGACATGTCAGACTTTTAATAGAAAAAATGTACAACAACAAAAAAGAAGGAATGAAAAAGTAATATTCCTTTATATGGTTGTCTAGAATTATTTATAAATATCATTTATAAATATCACTTTTGTTATATTTATTTTTCATATATCAGTATAAAAATTAAATAGTTTATTGTGATGTTACATTTTCAAAAAGGTTATGAAAATTTCAAAAGATGAACGAGCTGAATTCATAAATATGCCAGTAGGAATGTCCAAAAAGGTGTACAAGGAGATGGTCAAAGAAATGGACAAAATTGCATCACCGGAGGAGCTATCTCAACAACAATGTGCTTCAAATGTAATATGTAATCATTGAATTTTTCGATCATTAGGTACAATAAATAAACAATTTAGCATTAAATATTAATTTTCAAGTATTTTCTTGTGGAAAATATAATAAAATGGAACCCATTCAGTGCATAAAACAAGACGAAAAGGAATAAAAGGGTTGATATCTAAGTTTGTGAGTAATTTTTACTTCCTTATAACAACTTAACTAGATTTCACTTTTGTATTTTTTAAGTTGTTTTACAAAATCATCATTGAATGTCTTCAAACAGGGGCTAACATACAAAAAAGAACCATTAGAAGAATTGATTGACATTGGGTTAAATATGGGTTGTGAGTATATGTTATCATATCTGAAATTAATTGTGAAATTTGTAAGCATCTATTGATCTTGTTTTACTTACCTCCGTCTATAATTAATAGAACAAAAAATATTTTATATTAAATATATGATTTGTTATGGGGTATAAAACTTACAGGAAACAAAGTATGGAATTGCGCCAACAGATGAAATCTTGAAAGATGGCATGAAATTTGGTTTTGAAAGAATGTGTATAGTTCATGAGTCAATTGTTGCTATGGTATGTCGTTTATTTTCGATTTACATTGATGTATATTATTTAATATTGCAATTTTAATTATTCTCACCAATGTATATACACTCATTACAGTTTATTTTTATGTTTGTAGATGGAAAGTGAAGAAGAAGAAAACAATCAACACCATGAACAAACAATTCCTGAAAATAACCCCCAAGTCATGGAAGTAGCTCTAGCAGTTACAACAGTTCAAGCGAAGAATGATGATCACTATGTTTAGATATCAAAGCAAGGCGTTGTATTTTTGAAATATTATCCTATGAAATCAGACATTTTGTTTAATGTAATGTACATAGTGTCCCAATTGAAAGACAAAGGGATACGAATAACTGTCCCATTTTGTATGACAAAGAGTGTATTATATATATGTGTGTGTGTGTGTGTGTGTGTGTGTGTGTGTGTGTTTTAATTTATTCTATTGTGTTCTCCATTGTCCCTGTGAAATATAACACCACTGATTAAATTTACAGATGATTAAATATTACAATGAAGAGATGTGAAATTTGATGATATGATATAACAAATTAATCCAAACATCACATTCAAATGCACTAATAAAAATTTAATTCATATGAATGTTGTTATAAGATATATATGTGTCGACTTTTGATGAATAATGAATTTTAAAAAATCATAATAATTATGATATGATATAACAAATTAATCCAAACATCATTAATAAAAATTTAATTAATATGAATATTGTTATAAGATGTGTCAACTTTTGATCAATAGTGAATTTTAAAAAATCACAATAATTGCACTCTCATAGGTTGATGTTTCTAAAAAATACAAAATGAACACTGGTGTGTGTTATTTACTGTACATTGATGCATTTGTATGATATAGTGCACCGATGCGTTTCTATTACCTATAAAGTTAAGATGAATCCTTCTTTATTTAAGTGTACGAAAAAGGACCAATTTTAGCTAAGATAACCACAGCCCTAACAACAAAAGTGGCTGCCAATATCTTCAGATCTACGGTTAGTTGATCAAGAAAAGAGCTGCAAAAAACCAGATCTATGCATGGAAAGACATTAAGCAGTAAAAATAAGGGTTTACTCCATATACCAATAGACAAGACAAGAATAATTTTTGAAAGAATTTTTGTATTAAGGGCACCTGGGAGGAAAACAAGAAGGCGTATCTAATTCTCCTCAGTGGGATGGGTTCTTGGAAGTCCTCAGCACTTCAGATCTAAGATCTCTCTCTCTTGTTGGTGTAGAAAACCCAATGCAAAGAATAGAGCTCAAAGGGAGCACACACAGCAAATAATGGAAAAATGTGACCAAGTGTATAGATCCAAAGTGATCTAATAGGCAACAAACGGTGAAGAATGGTAGGAAAAACCCTCCTATTTATAACAAAATATTGGGTCATTCTAGATCTTAGTGCATGGGTTAACCAGACCTAGATCCACTTTTTGTGGAATATTTTATTATATTGATTGAGGGAAAAGGTATTTGACTTGGGTCAAATCCCCTTGATTTGTCAAAAATAAATAAATAAATGATTTATTTATCTTTTAAGGAAGCTTAAGTTAGAAGATAATTAAATAAATAAATGATTTATTTATCCTTTTAAGGAAGTGGTTGAGATATAATCAAATAAATAATGATTTATTTAATTAATAGTGGTTGATTTTGTCATATTTAACAAGGAATATTATTTAAATAATTATTCCTAGAAAATAATAAGATAACTATGGGTGTATCTCATTAATTTCTTTGTTTTTGGGTTAAACATGACCGGGAATAATAATTAAATTATGGTTTAATTAATTATTCCATGAGGAAAATCAAAAAAATATAAGTTTGTTTAATATTTCCTTTTGGGGTTTCCTGTTTAGACCATAAACAACCTAATAAATGTGGTTTATTAAGTTATTTTAACATAGTGAAGGAAATTTTACTTAGGGTAAAATTGGTCTTACATGGTGTACTTGGGTTCATCTAATGATAATGGGTTAGATGACCAAAAAAATGGTGTAACAGATTGCCCCCCAATGTATGAGTGTTAGGAGCAAATCATATGACCGAAGTATGTTGTAAGAACTCAATCAATAGGCATCAAGAGGGGAGTGAGAGAGAAATGTAAGATAGTCTAATGTGCTAAAGGACTAAACCCGGAGGAGACGAGACTTGTAGGTGCAACAAGTCTCTAGTTGATGGAGTGGTACTAGTGTTAAAGGCGGAGGGGGAGGCATACCTATGCCCGCCGAGACAAAGTACAAAAGAATAGTGTGTCCAGTAAACAAGGGACTGAACCATAAAGTACAGCTGGCATAATCATGAGCCAGATAGAAATACAATGAGGAATCCCACATACATGCTGTGCCTGGGATAACAGCCAGGACTTGTACAATAATATCCGAGTACATGAGATACAAATACAACCCAAATGCCCCCTGTAAATGGGGAAGGGCTCACAAAATCTGACTGATACATGCAAATCAAAGAGGCGCTGCAAGTGGCGAAGGCCAACATCATCAAATATCTGGAGCTGCATCGAAGGCTGCAAGGAGGAGGTCATCCGGGCATGTGGGGGGCTACCTGCAGGGCCACCCCCTCATGAGGGTTGAGACATCTCACACACACCCGGGAATCATCAAGAGCCGTTGTTGTATCAATGAACCATCAAGTATACGGATCTCGATCATGCTGAAAGGAGCTGGAGTAGAGAAACAATCAAGTCAAAGGGAAATGAGAGATCCCTTTGCCTGATCCGAGGCACCGAACAAGAGTGGAAGCTGGAACCAAGGTACACCGCCCTCTAGACCGAGCTTCTGGAATGAATGAGATGATGTCGACAGAAGGAGGTCCGCCATAAGTGAGGCAAGGAGAGATCCTCAACTAAGGCACGAGAGAAAATAGTAGAGCGACGGATAGACCGACACTAAGGATGATGGTGAAATGGAAAGGACTGAGTAACGAATGGATGACTTCCCTTGTTAGAGCATAAAGGGCATGAATGACATGACAGCGACTGACACAATATCATAAGGGATAGGGGACAGTGGGACTGAAGGCCATAAGGTGCGACACAAGAGAGAGACCAAGCAATGAAGGATGGAGGGCTATGGCGAGGTACAAAGGGACTCGGGATAAACTCCATGAATGCGAGGGTGACTCAAATTGGATGCTCTAAACAAGGGCGACTCGATGGTGCTACTACACAGTAAAGGCCCAATGGGGGACCATGAAAACATGAGTACAAAATGGGAACTCATGACGAAAATCGACACGAACAAAGACAAGTAAGAAGGCAAAATGGTGCCCCAAGTACAAGTGTCGTAAGTGAGGAAATGTGATTTTAGGGAGAGGTGAAGTGACCCTTCTTGGAAAAAATGTATCCTGGTGGAGTATCAAGTCACAAAAAACTAAAAGATACCCATTTTAGGGCTCGGTGAGATATTTCCAACGGTGCAGACGGTTTGTCAAACGGGGCTACGGTATGGTCGCAGCAGTCAAAAGAAGAAACAGGGGTTCTCTGTTAATAAGGCAGATTTCCCTCCAATTTCACTCATTTTCTATTGTTGTTGTTGTGAATGTAGAGAGGAGAGAAGGCCCTAAATCTTGCGGCGAGCGTAGCGAACAAACCGACCGTTGGAATCGAGATCCGTCAGTTGCAGGTAAGAGGCCTAACCTTACTCTTTCATTTTGATGGATTGAAAGTTCAGATTCGGGCCCAGAATCTCAGGAACAGCCCCCCTTGCATATTTTCGGCCGGGTCACACTTTTTGGGCCAAAATCTGCGACACAGGAAAAGCCAGTGTCGGGGCAAAAAGTGCGACACGTCCCGAGTCAGGCGAAAAAGCGCAACACAGGAGATGAAGGGGGTTTTGGTGCTGTTTTATGGCTGGAAGTTGGGTTTTTGTGTTTGGTTATGGTATTCCCGATCTATATGCTGACAAATATGATGTTTTTGTGCAGGTATGGCAGATTTACGGGTGAATTGGAGAGAGAGAGACCTAGGTACACTACGGGCAGAGATCCAGGCGGATCAGGGTGTCTGTCGTGTGTTGGCCAGGTTTGGGGTTCTAAAGTTTTTAGAGAACCCGTTGATGAGAGCAGGAGAGCCCTTGTTGGCCCAAATTATCAGTTATTGGGATCCAGAGCATGAGGTCTTTGTAGTGTAGGGGCACAGGATCAAACTGACAGTCCAGGATGTGTATTTCCTGATGGGTCTCCCACCACTGGGGATGGTGGGAAATACGCAGCTAGTATTACCGCGGGGGCGACATATTATGGAGTTTGTGGAGCGACATTGTCGACCGAGTCTCCAAGTCAAGGGGACTCAGATACCGATCGGGGATCTAGAGAGATTAGAGACCCGTGTAGTGGCCACAGCGGTGCTGCGTATCCTGGGAAACCAGGCGCTCCATCACATCACTGGGGGGCAGATGATGATTGTGGAGAGTGTGTTGAGTGGGACCTACTATGGGTGGGCCCAAATGATGCTGGTGTCGCTCAAACGAAAGTTGTCGCTCTGCAAGCGGCAAGTGAACCACGATTGCTCATATGGGACTTTATTGTGTGCCTTCTTCTTTGAGAAGATCCCAACCTTGCGGCCTCGTATACAGCTTCCAGATGGGGGCCCGAGAGAGCCCAGGATGCACCGGTGGGGGCAGCTACTATGCAGAGGAGGAGGAGGGGTAGTCGGGTGAGTGTTTCGACCTGAGTTCTTTGCCCATTGGGATCAGATGCCGTTATACATAGATGACTATCCCTATAGTGGGATGATTTATTGTGGGGATCCGGACCTACCACTTCCGCCTGGTCGAGTATGGGGGCCCGATGGTAAATGATAAGTAACTATTCTTGTATGGGCATGTTAAAGTTATTGAATAGTAGATATGGTACTGATTCATGTACTTTTGGTATGCAGATATAGCTCCGGTAAAACCGGCCAGATATATGGGACGCCCGGCAGCCTCTGGAGTTGCAGGGTTGAGTGGGTCAAGAGCAGCGTGCAATGAGGATGCAGCCGCCCTTCTGGAGGACATCCACCGTAGATGCGAGATGTTGCTGACCGGAGTTTCAGAGCACGGGTGGCAAGACTTAGACGACTAGTATGTGGAGGCATGCATTGGTCTTCCCTCGGAATGGCGAGGTGTCATGCGGCGCATGGCGATGGCCAGTCAAGGCATACATGATCTACGGGCTGCAGGGGCAGAGCCATTGGCTTGGGATCCGCCAGATAGTGAGTAGGTGTGGGGCGTGTGGTGCCCCCTAGTGTGTATGTAGGGGCAGGTGGTGCCCCCGGTTTTGAGTTTTTTGTAACATGCTATGGGCATGTCATATGTATCGGAGTAGATGGACTCTAAACACATGTTTTGCGACACATATTATGGATATGCATCATTTTTAATGATTATGAATGTTATTTTCTTGTATGAAATGCGTGTGATAAATGCCAATCTAGAACATAGTTTTGCAATACTATCTACATAGTGATTCTGTTCTCGAGGCACATGGTTGAAAGTTATGGTTTCAAATGCACGTATCCAAAGAGTTTCACATGTAAATAACGTCTAAACGACAGGTTATGCACAGTAGCTTCCATTTAGTTGCATGACAAGAAGTAGGGAATCCAAACGAACGTGCGGATGGGGAGGATGCGATGGAAGAGGGCATCAGCTAAGAGACCACACACTGCATCATATTCGGCCTGATTGTTGGTGGCAGAACCAATGCAGACCCCGTTAGAGAGAACAAGGGCATGCAAGGGGGTGAAGATGGCCCAACCTGCCGAGGTTAGATTTCGGGAGTAACGACTTGCACCATCGACGTAACCGATAAAGGGTGTGGACGGGGGGTCCTGCTGAATGGTGTTACAAGACAACAAATGAGGGGAGGAGAGGCAATGACGGTAGCGTGAGTGCACAGAAGACATCGGGCGGAAACTGTGGGAGGGAGTGCAAGGAGCAGGATGACTATGACTCATATACAAACTAGAGGGTGGTATATGAGGGCTATCGGAAGTATGGTGAGGACTCGGGCTGCGGAGGAGGTCCCGCGAGGAAGTCTACAATTGGAGTTATCTCGTGTATGGGTAGGGGAGGGGGTGGTGGGCGGCAACGGGGGGATGCGGGGGGCCCGGGGCTCGAGTGTCTCATAAGAGGAGGAAGAGGAGGATAGGTAAGAATGGTCGTAGTAGGACAGCCCTTTGAACATCGAAGGGGGGAACGTGGAAGTGAGGCGAGGAGAAAGTCCTCGGGTTGGCTAGAAGCATCTGTAGCGAGTATGGGAGAGGTGGATTGATTATTTCAACCTCCTCTCGAGGACTACCTCTAAAAGAGAGCGGTAATACGTCGAGGTGAGGACAATGGGGGGAGTAATGGCCATGAAAACTGTACAAAGCACAGGGTTTGTTGGTGTGGAGAGTCTTGGGGTTCTTGGTTACGAACGAAGAAGGAATGGAGGCTTCAGGGACCGTAGCTTCAGGGAATGCGACTTTAACCATGGCCTGAATATGGGGCAACTCGGGACAAGCATGGGTGGCATGATCGGCGACATCACACAAGGCACAAGGTTTTGCGGGCGGAGGAGGGGCCGGGTCACTCGTGGTGGTCTTGTCTTTGGGTGCCCCCTTGAGAGCTTTGCCTTTCTTCCCGGGAGCCGTCACGACAGGAGAAGGGTCTTGTAGAGGTACTGGGGGCATAGTGGCAACGGAGGAAGCGAGGGGGACCGGTTGAACCGGTGTTAAAGCCATGTAGGGTTTGGGGTGACCAGGAGGGGTAGCTGTTGGAGGATCAAGGTACCAAACTGGTATGCCCAAGGTCAGGTTAGGGAGAGAGAGGGTGGCCATGATGGGGACAGAATATACTCCGGGAGGGGAAGCCAGGAAAGGTATCTGCCCAACAGGGTAATGACCAGGAGGGATGGCTCCGAGATGGTTAAGGCCTGGGGGAACCAATCCAGGAGGATAAAGGGGTTCAGGGACACCAGCTGTAGGGGGAGGGCCAGAAGGAGGAGGTCCAGCTAGCTGAGATGAATGGCTAGGAACGGGTTGCGGAGGGTGAGGGGGAGGTTGCTGACTAGCCGAGGCAGGCTGCTTAAGGGCAGCCTGATACGATTGCATCATGCAAACATTCGATAAGCTGGGATCAGTGATGGGAGGAGGAGGGAGATTAGGAAAATTTCCAAGCAGGGAGGAATCTTTGTAAACGCCAGGGGAGACACTGGTCAAGGAATCGACGGTTTGCTTGTTGGCTACAGAAGAGATGGTCGTCTCAGGTGAGGTCTGAGATTTTGGCTCATGATATGTCAATTGGTCAATGGTGACTATCTTTCCATTATGGGGGAAAGACATCTTGCGGAAAACCGTGGATGGGACAACAGACATAGCATAGGTGTAGCTTCGCCCCAATAGAATGTTGTAGTCTAGCGGGGCGTCTATGAATTCAACGTCAACGCAAACAGTCTTACCGGCGAGGGTGATAGGAAAATTACGAAACATGCCAATGGGCTGGGAGGCATGGTCGTCCCACGCTCGAAGGGTGATCGTGGAAGGGGCCAACTCAGGGGATCCGAGTTGCTTCCAAACCGAAGCGGACATCACGCAAGTGGATGCCCCCTCATCAATTATACACCGGGAAACGTTGGCGTTCCGGATTTTGACTGGGATTTGGAAGGCGACGGAAGGAGGAAGAGGAGGATGGTCTGATTGATTGGCGTCGAAAACTATCATTTGGTCATCGGCAGGATCTACAGCACCCACGGTAGATAGTAGAGCCTTCTTTTGGGAATGGCATGACTGGAGGAGTTCCAGTGTGGAAATGGCAGCAGGAGATTGAGCCAAATCATCTACTATTCTATACGAGTGAGCAGCTCGACCGGAAGCAGCGTTTCAATGTAATGGTCCCTTAGGAATCTTGGTATGAACCTCGACTTTGGGTTGAGGGATATGTAAGGGGCCACTGGGTGTCGAAAGAGGCTTTGTAGAACCTGAAGAAGGAGGCTCGGGGGCAGACTGAGCAGGAGGCTTGGGGTACTGGTGAGACCGAGTTTGAAGGTGAAGGTTGACGGTCGGGGAAGGATCGGAGTGCATCATAAGGATCTGGTAATCAGAGGAACCAGAAAGGGAAGGAGGAGTGGCGACCTGGCTGTCAGGCGGTTGGGTAGCCATGAATCCTTGCTGAGGGAAAGGATTAGTAAACACAGCTGGTTGGGTAGTGGCCAGATTACGAGGAGCATGAGGGGAGGTGTGTTGTTCGCACAATGTGGATTGAGACTCCCACATCTGCGGCATCTGGGGTAAGAGGGGACAATCTTGGGTGTAATGACCATAAACACCGCAACACGAACAAGGCTTATTTGTGCAAAGCGGTCTGTCCGGCTTAGGCTGAGTGCCCTGTTGCTGGTTGGCAGTGTTAGGGTCAACACAAGGATTGGGTCCACGAGTACCAGGGGTAGTTTGGTTTGGATTGCCTCTCCGCCTTCTTTGATAAGAAGGGGGATTAGTCGCGCCCTGCTATGCAAATACTTGCCCTGGAGGGGGCTGTAAGTGTTGTTTCGGGTTTGGAGGAGGCAAGGGAGATGGAAGCGCATATGCTGGAGGAGCTAGCGCACCAGGCTGCGGATAGAGGTAATGGTTAGGTTGGGCAACATTGAGGTAAGCAGGAGGTTGGGCAAAAGGAGGAGGCATGCCGTATCCTGGATACATGCTACCGGGAGGGGGAAGAGTGCTAGAGGTGCTGGCCCCTCCCTGAGGGAGACCATAGCCCATAGGAGGTTGAGCGTACGGATGGGAAAGGGCTCCAACGATACCATCGGTGAAATGAGATGCCCCCGGGGCGTTAGTGCCGCCGGGCCTGGGGAGGTCAGGAAGAATGGTATAAACATAACCAGATTGAGCATAGATCAGGTCATATTTCAAGGCTATTTGGAGGGTGGCTTCTTCGGTTTGAGGAAAGTGAGAGGTGACATCTTTGCCGATAGGAGCTAAGAGGGTGCGAAGGAACCAGTCCATGTAAACCCGATCTTCGAAGGGGGGGGCTCGACATAAGCTCCGTCTTCGTCGCCATTCCTGAACATGGGCGGAAAGGCGGGTCGAAGAGGTTTGCTTAAATGAATTCAAGAGCTCCGTGCCAGTATCGTATCGGAGAGGGAGCTGGAAATAAGATAAAAAGGCTTGGGCAAGGGTCGCAAAGGTGGTACGGGAAGAGGTGGCTTGGTCGACATACCATTTAGAAGCTTCGCCGGTAAGCGTGCGTTGGAACAAACGAAGACCGCTGGAGTCATAGGTAATGGAATTGGAGGAACACCACATGTGGAAAGATCGGACATGATTGGTTGGATCTTCTCCAGCAATGCCTTCAAACTTAGGGATGTTGGAGGGGAGCTTGGTTGGCATAGTAGGCCAACCAACATCGTGGCGGATAGGGTCATTGATCAACTAATTGAAATCGGGGAGGCTGAGGCCTGCAATGTACGACAGCAAGGGTATGGCCGAGGTAGTTCCTGTGGTGGTTCCGCTAGTAGTGGTTTCGGCATTAGGGCCTGGAGCATCGCTAACGTTAGGCCTTAGACCAGAAATAGTGAAGGTGACAGGGGGAGAACCAGGAGGAGAGGGAGAACCCAATGAATCAGAAGAGGAGTCGGAGTGCAGACTCGGAGGAGGACTGGCTCAACGACGGCGGGACGGAGCAGGTCAATCGACCGGAAACTGAGGGTGAAGGCCAAGAAGTCTCCGGGAAAGGCGCCTTGAGGGCGCAATGATGACGGGAAGAAGGAAACCGACAAGGGAAAAAAGGGATAGAATCAAGTGAGGTCATGGGCAGAAAAGGTGTAGTGACAATTGATTTTAGAGTCTTTGCCAGGCAGTGTTAACCAGGCGCTTCTTCACTTAGGTTCAGTGTGTGGCGTGTGTTAATTTTAATTTTTAAACCCTTTCCATTTTGAGAGAAAGAAAATGTGTTCTGCGTAACTGAAAATAAATCTGCAGAGAACAATATATAATGCTGAAATAATAGAAAAATAACAGCTACTATTGCATCGCTTCAACCCAAGAAGGCGGGTCGCTCAAAACTAATGTAAAAAAGGGCAAAAATATAGTCAAAACACACTTAAAAAGAGGCCAATAGATCTAGGGTCAAAAGGGACAGGGATCTAAAGGATAAAGCTGCTGAAAAGAGGTGCAGATCACAGCCAAGAGATAGAGGCAAGGTGGCTGGAAAAAAGAGAAGAAATCAGCAAAAAGCGGAAAGGACAGGGAGGAGGTCCTAAAGAGAGGTCCAAACAAAATGACAAGAGGTGATTTGAAAGGAAGGAAGGCTGATTTAAAGGGATCGGAGGAGGAGGTTCCAGATCTGAAAAAAGAAGGCTGAAACTCTGCAAAACAGACGGCTGAAACAACTAAAACTCTTCCACAAAAAGTGGAGGGTACTAAAGCCCTAGGGGGCTAGGTTCCCACTTAGATGAGTAAAAACAGATCAGAACTTGGTCAAAGTGGGCTGAGACAGAGGCTGGAAAACCCTGACAGAAGCTTCAACAAAACCCAGAAAAATTGCAAAAAAACCACTGAAAAATTGGCAGGTCGCAGGTTCTGACCTGTTTTCAGTGTAGGTCGCAGAAAATAGGCTGAAAAGTGCGACCTGGAGGTCCAGGTCGCAGGTTATGGGCCAGAAAGTGCGACCCCCCGTTCCGGTTGTCTCGGCGGCAGATTTTCAGAAAATTTACCATCTCAGTTGCGGCTGGTGTCGCTTACCTGCGCAATAGGGCCAGAAACACACGGAAGTTAAAAATTTTAATGTTTTAGGGTTTTATGTGAGAAAAACAACATAAAAATAGGAAAAATAAACAGTTGAAAAGAAACCCTAGGGTCTGAAGTAGCTGGATATGCAGGAATATGAAAAACGACAGCGGTCGTAATTTAAAACCAGTGTGGAGTCGCCATTTGTTAGTATGAATCCTTTGTCGAAGTGTACGAAAAAGGACCACTTTAGCTACGCATAACTAATAGCCCTAACAACAAAAGTGGCTGCCAATATCTTCAGATCTGTGGTTAGTTGAACAAGAAAAGAGCTGCAAAAACCAGATCTATGCATGGAAAGACATTAAGCAGTAAAAATAAGGGTTTGCTCCATATACCAATAGACAAGACAAGAACAATTTTTGAAAGAATTTTTGTATTAATCGGGCACCTGGGAGGAAAACAAGAAGGCGTATCCAATTCTCCTCGGTGGGATGGGTTCTTGGAAGTCCTCAGCACTTCAGATCTAAAATATCTCTCTTGTTGGTGTAGAAAACCCACACAAAGAATGGAACTCAAAGGGAGCTCACACAGCAAATGGCAGAAAATGGTGACCAAGTGTATAGATCCAGAGTGATCTAATAGGCAACAAAAGGTGAAGAACGGTAGGAAAAACCCTCCTATTTATAACAAAATATTGGGTCATTCTAGATCTTGGTGCATGGGTTAACCAGATCTAGATCCACTTTTTATGGAATATTTTATTATATTTGTTGGAGGGAAAAGGTATTTGACTTGGGTCAAATCCCTTAATTTGTCATAAATAAATAAATAAATGATTTATTTATCTTTTTAAGGAAGCGGTTAGAAGATAATTAAATAAATAATGATTTATTTAATTATTTAAGGAAGTGGTTGAAATATAATTAAATAAATAATGATTTATTTAATTATTTAAAGGGTGATTTGGTCATATTTAACAAGGAATATTATCTAAATAAGATTTAAATAATTATTCCTAGAAAATAATAAGATAAATGAAGGTTTCTCTAATTAATTTCTTTTGTTTTTGGGTTAAACATGACTGGGAATAATAATTAAATTATGGTTTAATTAATTATTCCATGAGGAAAATCAAACAAATATAGGTTTGTTCCATGCCCGTGGGGCTTCGTTTTAGACCATAAACAACCTAATAAATGTGGTTTATTAAGTTATTTTAACATAGTGAAGGCAATTTTACTTAGGGTAAAATTGGTCTTACATGGTGTACTTGGGTCCATCTAATGATAATAGGTTAGATGACCAAAAAATGGTGTAACAACCTATATGCACTGCAAAAATACCAATACCAATTTTTAATCTCGGTGTGTTTATGAGATACTACGCACCGATGCGTTTATGTGAGTCTACACACTGGGGCATTTATACGACCTATGAGAACTGCACAAATACCATACGAATATGAACAAACAGTGCATTTTTCAGATACTGTACACCAGTGCATTTCTATAACTTGACGTAACAGTGTGTTTAGACGACTTATGGGAATTAAACAAATCCCAAGGCCAATTAAAACAACCCCATGTGTTGTATCACCAACACTGTGCCCCGGTGCGGTTTTATACCTTGATGGCTTGATGCATGCACCTTCGACCACCCCAGGCCACCTTCTAGATGACATGCACTGGTGCGTTGACACCTTCGTAGCGAACCACTGAAAAAACATCCGTAATAACCTCCGGCCGCTTAGTTTTATTATTTGTGTTGAAATTCCGTTAAAAGCTCCGCAAAAACCTCCATAACCATAAATGGATGTTGTGGTAAATGTTTTTTTTACAATTTTGGCCAATTTTATAACACTAAAAACCTCCTTTATAACCTCTGCTAGAGGGTCTTTTCCTTGTAGTGAAATTTCCAATTGATGCAATGGTGGCTCACCTTTGGTCGTTGACTAATCTTGGTTAAATCTATTTTGGAAGGAATCCCAGTATACTAGATGGCACTTACTAAGGTTCCCAAAATTATTTTGGAAATAAATACAAAAATTGTGCTTCTCTTTCATTTGGAAGGGAAACAAATTACCAATGTTCCA
The DNA here is from genome assembly GCA_034641835.2 of Pinus albicaulis. Classification (NCBI taxonomy): domain Eukaryota; kingdom Viridiplantae; phylum Streptophyta; class Pinopsida; order Pinales; family Pinaceae; genus Pinus; species Pinus albicaulis. The sequence goes on along the minus strand of CM076577.1, from coordinate 1,344,859,778 downwards.
TCTTGCAAGGTGGAAAATGTTGACCAAACTGAAGGGGGTGGTTGGGGATTGTGGAATATATTCTCCTTTTCAAAGACCTGGAAACCAAAAGCCTTTGGAGTTTTATATTTGACTCGAGCCTATGGGGTTGCCTTATGAGATAAAATAATTGGAAAAATAAAGTGGTATCATATTCGTTAAGTTCAGAGAACAACAAGGGACATGGGGGATAAAATGTATGGTAAGATCTGATGGCTGCACACCCCTTAGTCAGGAAACATGTGGCATAGAAGGTTGGTGATGGTCATAATATAAACCTTTTATGTGATCCTTGGATCTTGGGGGATGAAGTATCATGCCCCTCCTTAAATCTAATGCTAGTTGTCAAATTTAAATATCTCAACAGCTTGTCTCACCTTGATTTTTGAGATGTATCTAGTTGTATATGTCATACTTGGTTCTCAGCGCATGACTTGGGTCTCTTTTGAAGGCTATCTATCGAATGGGAGGACCTTACACAATATTTTTTGTTGAATGGAATCACACTAAAGTGGAGTGTAGATAGGCTAATGTGCGATCACAATAAAGAAAGTGGCACAGTCAAGGCCAAATTGGCTTATGAGGCACAAGAGAACCCTGAACAAGTCCCAAATCTTTTAGGTGGTACAAACTAATTTGGAAGTGGAAATTCCCTCTAAATATTAATCTATTCATTTGGTTGGATTTGAATAACAAAATTATTTTGGCAATTTGCAAAAGAGAGGACGAGTATGGACTAGCTAGTGTGTACTCTACAAAAAGGAATCAAAGAGTGTGGATCAATTTTTCTCATTGTGTACCTGTTCATTATCAATTTGGCATAGCATACATTTTTATTTTTATTTCTCGAGAATCTAGGAAGGTCAATCATTGACCGAGTGCTTGACTAATATGCTCACCTTGCCTCTAGTTTCCTCCTTTTCCTTTCTTCCACGCTTAGTGATTTAGAACATATTGCTAACTATGAATGGTGTCATATTTGAATATTTTGCAGTCAACCAGGCCACAATGATCCATAAAATTAAACAAATTTTTGTGGATTTTAAGGATGATCGTTGGTTGAAACCAACCCACATCTTAGTAGGACTTATAATAGTCCAAATTTTAGCTCGGGAATTTTTTAACGGTGCGAAAGGAACGTCACCAACAAATGTGATGCTAAAATTCTTCCATTTCACAAACTTGACCACTTATTTTCTATTATATTGGGTTTGGGTCCCGAGTCAAACAAAAAAGTTGACTTGGTGACCCTATGGTACACACTACACTTTTCCCAACAATGCAATATAAATATTGCATGCTTTTGGTGATTCCTATGTGTTCATTGATTAGCTAAAAGGTGTAATCACTGTAAAAAAATATTCATATTTCACCCTGGAAACAAAGGATTTCAAAGCTACATGAGTTCTTTGAAGACCTATAAATACAACATGTCCACCGAGAACATAACAATAAGGCCGAATTTCTCTCCAAAAGGACATTGGTTCTTGTGTTCGGTTGGGGGGAGATTATCAAATCCACTCTCACTGGAATTTATGAGTTCTCATTTTACATCTACTATGTTTGATACATAAGTTTTTTGGACATGGATATGTTAGGATTTTTTAGGTTTTGATGACTTGTCTTGGAGTTACACCCGACTTGTTGTGATCAATTTTGTTTATTTCAAATTTCACTATGTATACTTTGATTCAATGAATAGCAAGTATGCATTTGTTCTCCTAAGAAAAATAAATAAATCAATATTATAAATGTCAATATCACATAATTATAATATGATCCAATTGAATTTACATTATTCATTACGTGCAAAGTATTGAATATTTAATATTTCTTGTGCTAAGCACTTGTTTCTTTAGTCGTAATAACAACCTTTTCATTTTTTTCTTGAATGTTCATATACATCAAATAATCGATATTACCTTGTGCATTTAACATGCCCCACATATTGTTTAAATGTGGGAACTTGGATTTCAACCAACCAAAATGCCAGGACATGATAAGTTGAATTAATGTTAAACATATGATTAATTAGAGATGCTTGATTAAGTGTAATTGTAACTTGGAAATTGCCATGTCACAAAATGCTAATGCGTAATATGCTTCATTATAAGTGCCATGTTATCATTTTGTTACAACATTTAATTAATACCAAACAAACAATGTGTGATAAGTGTCTAATTAAGTGTATTCCTGTAAGATCTTGATATGCAATATGCTAACACAGACCATGTTGTAAAACACCTAACCTCCTAGGTCACCTTGAGGAGATGTGGTCATATAATATTTTCCTTTATCATTAGGCATTTCCTAAAGTGAAACTTGAACATGGTGTTGCATTTCATCATTAACCTTGATTGCTAATTATATAAATTCCTTGCACCATCGTGAGTAATATTTTCCACTTCACCGACACATAAGGATTTCCCATAACCATGAAACCAATTTGGGGAGGATTTTTACAATCTACGAAAGGTTTTAATTCTCTTGAAGAAACCTTGTTTTTTCTATGTGGCTCACAAACCCTCGAGATTGGTGTCCACTACATCCATGAAATATTTGTACTAATACGATCCGCCTGAAGGGATCATTTTGTATTGACCCAACCATGAAGGGTTCCCCCCTAAGATGTGGAAGAAGAAATACTCAAGACACATAATTGGAGATCAAAACAAGTTTATCAACCTGAAGGAGATAGACAAGGTAAGGTAATCCTTGGAAATATTACATTTGCAAGGAATTGTCAACATTGATAATGAAGGGACCAAAGCCTAAGATGTTATGTATGTGGAAGAATTGAAACACAATATTTTAATCATAAGTCAAATTCATGTGTTATCCAAGATAACCATTAGGTTTATTTTGATTCATGAGTCAATTAGGTTAAGTTAGGGTTGAATAGGATCTTTTAAATTTGTAATTAAAAAAAAATCGCATATGTGAGGGGTCTTGATAGGGGTCAATGTCAAAGAAAAATCCAAAAAATATCTCATGCATGAGCAAATCTGGTCATTAGACTGAATTTGACACTTTTACCAAAATCCGTAGTGAAATCAGTGTAAATTGGTCAGAATTTGCTACGAAACTTCCTAATGCTCTATTTTTTCAGCGTTATGAATTTGTTATATTTTTTGGGAATTCAATGCATTAAGGGAGGCAACTGAGTCATCAAATGAGATCAGGAATATCATTGGGCCATTGGTTTAAGGGGGAAGCGCAACAGTCAAAATCCATGTGGATAACAACTCATTAAGTCAAAAAAGCACGCCAACTCATCAATTGGATAACTCACCATATCAAATAAGATTTACAAGGTTTTAACTCCAGTGTATCAGTTGGCCAACACCTCATCATTTTAGTTTGGTTCGATAGAGATGGTACAAGCTAAATTGAAGAAAAGGGTCTTAAAATGATTATGCAAGATGATGAGTGACACCATGAAACATGGTAGGCCACACATATTTTGATCACATTTTTTATTATGCTACCATAACCAAGCATATATAGGCTTTATAAATGTTTTTGAGGATAAAAAAGGAATAAGGAGAAAATTTTGTGAAACTAGGCAAATTCGTAGTGAGCTCCAGGCTTGAGGTTGAGTTTTCGCTATGAACTTGCTGTAGGATTATTTGAGGCAAAAATTATGCAAAAATTTCCGAAAAGGAGTGGATTATAGCATTTTTTTACCTCATTAGTCCCAAGGAATATCCTCCAATAGTCAGAAAGGTCAAAGGTTATGTAAAAGGTGGATTTTGAAGTTTTCTATGAAACGAGCGCTACATAATTTCCTATACATGACCGTTTTAGCAGTCAACTTCAAGTTCAATTTATGAACAATGAAAAATAAATTTTGAAATATAAGGGAGGTTTTTCTTCAACAAAAGCCCATACAGAAAAACCTCTCTCATGTTGTGAAAATCCATTAAGTTTTGGAAATTATGCACTCATATTTGAGGCCTATTTTTCATAAGTTTCACTAGCTAGATTTGTGTAAAAATTTTAAAATTTGACTTGGAAGAGGTCCAGCTCAGCATCCACGTGGCATAATGACACATCATCAGTCCATTACACTCAGAAAATTATTTTTTTGCATTTGATAAGGGTTATTAAATGGATTTGTTGAGCTATTTAATGAGAGAAGAGTAATTTTTGTATTCAAACTCTGCTAAATAGAAAATATCCCTAGGAAGTCTCCAAGTGATGTAATCCTATTTGAAATAGGTCTCTTAGGTAGGAATTCGAAGCCAACACATGTGGCAAACCATTTCTATGAGTTGTCACTCAATTACATAGTTGCATAAGTGTTTGTTCAGACCTGAGATTCTTATTGGGCTTTTATGTGTTTGTGCCCATTTATCTTTTGAATATTGATTCAGCTTGCTTATAATTATTACTTGGAATTCATTAAATATTATGCTCTAACCTCCTTTATGTATTATTTTAGCTATCAGAGTTATTGTAAAATCTCATGTGACTCAGTTTCCATGAATGATACTCGTTTTTAATTGAATTTCCATGTTGACTCCATGCCCAATGGAATCCCTCACTCATCTTCCAACTGAAAAAATCATCTAATAAACAAATAATATTTAATCATCTTCAGTATAAGTTTGTTTCTTGAATATCTTACCTTTTTCTTGATAGAGCCCTCTCTGGTTGGAAGGGCTAACTTCCAACCCCAAGTGGTTTGAAATAGTTACATCAAATTGATTGTTGAACATCCCAATTAGTCTTAGTTTGATGATAGAATTTTGATGCGTCTGGTGGGAATATAAAGCTACATTTTCCTGGAAATTTGTGTCTAATCAAAGTAATTGAGCTCTTGAAGGTAGCAGGAGATCAGAAATATTCAAGGTTGTACTTCTGCCTTAGCGACTACATTATTAAATAATTCAGAAATTCATGGCTTCATGGTGACTCCACTGCTTGAATATTAGTTGCTTGAATAAGTTCCAAGATGTTAGGGTCCTATAATAAGAGGATTCATAATTTTTGAATTGACTATGATTAGTCTTGTAATATGTACATACCTTGCTTTCTGCAAGTTGTTTTCCCATATTTTGAAAATAATAAAAATGAAAAGAGGGTAAAAGTCCTAAAAGAAAGATCAAAGGACTTGAAAATAAAAGATAAAAAAGAATAAAAAATGGACACCAAAGACAAAAAAGAGATAAGAATAAGACATGAAAGTGATGCAAGTCAAAATGCCACTAATTTTTACTTTTACTGCAAGAATAATGATTATGTGCAACTTGTTCAAAGTGCCATAATCCATGATGAGCTAAATAGTTTAATCTTAATTTTTTCATGCTTTGAATTTCATGTTTATAGATAGAAAATAAATATATGTCAAACAGTTTAAACTTGAAAAATCAGTAGATAGTTAGAGAATCAATGAGGAGCTCAACAGTTTAATCTGAGCCCTCAGATGAAATAAGGTTAGAATTAGACAACTTTATGCTTTAAAAAGAAAAATGGATTTAGGGTTGCAAGCTCAAATGCACCCATGAAAATAATGAAAAAATGTTAGAATAATGATGGGTATGTAGAAATCAGTTGCAAAAAGAATGGACAAACATCATTTGGAAAAATTACTAATTCCCCTCCCCTCAAAGTATTCAGTACTCAAAACCTTCAGTTAAAAAGGCTCAGAGCATTTCTCTGACTTTTTTTGGGACCAGACCCAAGGCTTAATAACTGATTGGTAAATAAGTATTGAATTCCCTTCATAATCACCCTTTTCCCCAAACATTATTCCCTTTTCCTAGGTTAAAACACTTTTTCTTAGGGAAAGTAAAGAATCCCCTTCAGCTAATTTCATTTCATGCAAAAAACACCCAAAAAACCTACAAAATATAATTTATCCTAAGTATTATGTGTAAATATTTTAAATGGGACCATTATTGTGCTCAAATGCCTATTTTTACACTTTGATTAGTTTATTTTATGTATTTCCATTCATTACGCTCATTTCATATTAACTCTAATTTAATATATTAATTCCTATATAAAAACCCCTTCCCGTAGATATATTAACTCATTTATTAAAATATCCCAAATCCATTATATTAATGTTTAAATTAAGGTTTTAAAATCCCATGTGTTAATATTACCCTGCCTATCCCCCAAAGGTTAAACACATTGTATATAATAAAACCTGCCTTTGCAATACACCTGAAAATCATCCATTTATTGTGTAAACCATATTACACATATCCTGCTTATAACATTAGTTTATATGTTTAAATGTATTAACCCGACCCCGCCACATTTAAAACCTCAGGCCCCATGCCCCATATGCCGAGCAAATCCTTCACTCCATCGTATTCGTTCGCATCACCTTCCCTAAATTTGACGAACCATATTTGATATCAAAAATCCAATAGTGCCCAACATAATCAATTTAAAATTTGTGAAATGGGCAGCATTGATACACTCTGTCTCCTCCACGTGGCGATAAGAGATTGGATCGCATTCGATCCAAATAAACCATTTACCAATTCTAGCTCGCGCCATAAACCACTGATGGTTTTCTCCTCCCGGTGCTAAAACCACTCCCCGCTCTGACTTGACCCGCATTCAATGCAGAACCCATTTAAACCTAAAATGTTATAAAACTTCATAATCATTCAGTTTTAAACGTTTTTTGAGTTTTATGCGTGTTTAAGCCTTCTCGCCTGAAAAAACAAGTGTTTTACTCCATTTTTACGCACAAAGAAAAATAAAACACCAGTAAAGTGTTGCTGAGACCACCTAAAGTCTCCATTTTACTTCCAAAGACTTTGAAAACCATCAGAAAGCTCTCTAACGCTTCGCCAACCCTGTTTCAAAACCTAATACCTACAAAAACAGGTATTTTTCAAAGAAAATAACCTTCTTATTATCAAAAAGAGCTATTTCGGTCAATCTGAACCTTGTGAGGCTGATTTATCCACAAAAAAACCTTATTTTCCCCCAAAAGAAGGAATTTTCCTGTAAAACCCTGATAAAATTTCTGTTTTGATACTATCTCTAGTTTTAAAACGAAATTGAAGAAGTTTTAGCCTTTGCAGATCTAAAAGAACTTCTAAATGAATCCAAAAACCCTTTTTTAAAGAATCAAAACCCTTTGTACATAAATCAAATTTATTTTTAAGTCCATTTTATCCAATAGAGCAGAGAAACCTTGGTTATTTCATTTTCTAAGTTTGTGAAGAGTTGGAAGATCAAATTTGAAACCAATTAAAAGTTTAAACCAAAATAAAGCCGAATTATACCCTTTTCTGTTCAAATAAACCTCTGTCAAATCAAAAATACCTTCTGTAAATAGTTTAAGCTTACAGAAGAGTACAAAAAGCCCAAATACAAATTTTTAAACATCCAGAAGGCTAAAATGTCAAAATCAAACCCAGTAATGGCTTCTAAAACCACCATCGTTATAAATCCTCTACAACCTCATGTTGTAGATGTGGAGCATACATCTCTAGCTGATATAGATTACAAGACAACTAATCCAGTGATAGAATTCAATATTCTAGACCTCCACTGCTGGAGTCTAGAAAAATTATTAGATCAGGGAGATGAAGTTCAGATTTGGGAGTCAAATCTACCCAAGTATGTATCTCCACATACTCATCAGTGTCAAAAAGTCATTAGGCTGTGTCAATCCTATTATTTTCCTGACCAAAGAGCTATGGTTGATGCTAATAAAGAAGTATTTTTTACTATTACTGCAGAGTCTATTAACCTAATGCTTTAGCTCAAATCAGATCCCAATGCAATTCCATTATCCATAGAATCACTCACAAAGCTCTATATTCAGTTAGACTTTCCTAAGAGATTTCAGATTTTCCAAAATTTCATGCACGCATATGTTGAAATCCCAAAGATAAACCCTCCTTATGCTACTTCCAAATTTCCTGAAGGGTCAAGGTATGTCATCTCTATTTTATCCTTTATCTTAGGTTATTTTACTGATAAGCATACAGATGAGTCAATTCTTGGTTTTCTATCTACCTTTGTGCCTGGTCAACCTCCTTCTGTCATCTACAATGATGCTGAATACATAGATGACAATGTCCATGATCAGCTTGTGAAATTTCCCACTGAAGGAGTTTTCAGATATTCATCCTTCCTCTTTCACATGTTCCTTTATTTCCAAGCAGATAAGTTCCCAATAAACCTTAAGAAATTATATGTAGAAGGGAATCCTATATCAGTCATCTTTTGGAAATCTTTAATTAGAAAAGAATCAACAGAATTCACTTATGTGGATTTTATAGACTGTTTTTTTCATCCATTGATAAACATGTTGACAAACAGTGTATAACCGAGAGTCAGTGATGAGATAAAGAAAGTGTTACAGTTGTCAGAACAAAGTAGAACCGGAGATTGGTACCTTTACCAAAATCATACAGAGATCAGAGTTTTTGGGTCTAATCTTTTACTCTATAAACTACCAAAATACTTGCCAATGAGAGTTTTTGTCTTAGAGTACATCAGGGAAATACTAAATTCAGATTCTATCAACTTCTTGGTTGCAAAAATAAGACTCAATTCAAGTTAAAGAACCAAGTAGGACCTTTCATTTGCAATCACAGAGATGCAGGCACATAGGCAGCAAAACAGTTGCTAGAATACAAATTTGAAGAAAGTTTCTTATGGAATTATGATCCTCTGGGAATTCTAAGTAAAATGAGGGTAAAATAAAAATTGACCCCTTATACCCATGATAAAAGGCCAAAGATTGAACAGTTTTCTAATCAAGCAGAGTGGCTGAAAAATACTTTGATAGAAGCAGTAAAACAGGGTGATACTAGTCACACCTTGAAAACTTTAAATCAATAAGATAAAGCTACTAAGAGAACCAGAGAAGAGGGTACCTACACTTCTGAAACAAAAATAGAGACTAGGTTTAAAATTAGATATAACAATAAGCCTAAGCTCAATCCAGTGAACAAGGAAAAAGAAACAATTGAGATCTTAGAAGAAGAAAACACAGAGAAGAACATAGTTGCTGCTATAGTAATTGTAAATGAGCAGGAAAAGGATACTCCAGATACTCAGATGGTTGAAACACAACAAAATATTGAGGCATCCTCATCACAACAAGCAGAAAGTACAGGTTTGGATATCAAAGAGAAATGCAATGAAATAAAAGCTAAGAATGAAGAGTTAAATAATGAAATTTATTCAAAGTATCTAAAGCAAACTACAGGAAGTCAAAACTGATTATTATCATCTTTTGATTATACCAACAAGAAATTTCTTATGACAATGCTACAACCAAGAGTGCCTAAACCTACAACATTAGTAGACTACAAGAAAGTTGACTTGGAAGTACCAGTTGATAGCATTCATCCTTTAGATCAAATTGAGTTTCATAAGTAGAGCTCTAAAATGCTCTATTCTACTATGACTACCAAGGCAATGAGTGCCCAGAAGCTTCAGAACACTATAACCAATTTGAGAGATCAAATCAAGATTGAAAAAGCTTCTTCTCTTATCAAGGACACTAGAATCAAGTCCTTAGAAGAATTGGTAATTGAAGTAGGGTATGACCCTGCAAATGTAAAGGCTACAGAAGAGATGGTAAAGAAGAAAAATGCTGACATAGCAGCACTTAGAAAACAATTCAAGCTTCCTCCAACAGAACATCCACATACTAAAGATATTATGCATGTGGAAAATCAGAAAGATGAGATGATGAGTCTCATTCTCCAAATGACAGCACATATTAAGGAAATGGAGATAGAAATGAACAATCTTGTCCAAGAGAAAGAAGCAACTAAAACTCAGAGTGCTCCTCCCACAGTCATCCTTATGATAACTACAGCAGTTCCATCAACCTTAGCAGAGGAATTGCCACCAAAAGCCCCATTGGCAACAATTGTTCCAGTGACATCTTCCACTACCTCAGCTATGTAATCCTCTACATCAACAATGCAGCAAATAGATGAAGCCAGCAAGCTCATCAAATATATGGAATAAATTTCTATACAGAGTAATGAGATCAATAGGCTGAAAGAACAAATTAAAAACTTGGAAGATGCCAAGAAATATGCCCAAATCGATGCTAAAAGTGAGGAACATAAAGCTAAAAGGGAAACTAAACAGTTGAAGAAAGTTGAAGCAGAGTTAACATTAAAAGAACCAATGACTTTCATAAAAAAGCAGTTTTGGTCTCATATTATTGAGTCAATCAATGATACTTGGCCTTCCATTCAAGTCATTTATGAACAGAAAGACTTGGTTAAAGCAACCAGAGAGGAAATTGTGAAGACAAAGGAAGAACTTGGTGCCAAACATGAAGAGACCCAAGAAATAATCAAATTTCTCAACACCAAGAACAAACAATAATTAGATGAGATAGGAATAACTGATAGAACTGACACAATTCTTGAGGTGAGAAAGGTAATTACAAGGAAACATTTGATGAAATAGCTTGAAGAGAAGTGCCAAAACATGGATTTGGAAATAACTAAATTTATGGTAAAATTTGATATATTGAGGCAAAAAGGCTTGCGAAAAATTTTGGTTCTAAATGAAAAATTAATGAAGCAAGAGGACTACAACAAGAAAATAAGAGATTTTTCCAAAGAACAGGTAAATAAAGCAGATTGGCAAGGAGTACCTACAGGCAAAGTGTTGCACAAAAAGAATTGACGACTTGTTTTATTTGTAGCATGAGATAAAACATCTCTTTATGGTTAAACCAACATTTGTTATGTACACAAAGGTTGATGAAAATTACAGGAAACTTACCAAGATCAAATTACCCAATGAATAATTTTGGTACAAATTCACTGATTTGTTGTAAAAGACAATTTTATAGTAAAAGAGGAAAAAAGACAGATTGTTGTTTTACACAGTAAAAACAGAAATTTACAGCAGTGAGGCAAGTAAAACATTCCTCAAGCAAATGAAAGAGTATCAGAGGTAAAGTGTATCATATGAAAGAGTATCAGATAAGAGGATAGAGTTTCAAAACAGATTAAAAGATATTTTGCTAGCGTTGGAGACAACAAGAAAGCCAGTTGCACCTAATCCAAAACAACATTTCTATTTTATTTGGATAAATAGGAAAACTTTCTAGTTTTTAAGCAGCTGTCACTATATTTTTTTAAAAGATATTTTTATTTTCCTTAGAAAAATCCTATGAATATTCTAGGATATTTTGTAAACATTTTTTTATAAATAGTTCAAACTTTGAAGTATTAGTGTGGAATAAATTGCTGAAGATTTCTATAGTCATTTTTGTTGTATCTGAAGGGTTTCTTATAGGAAGTTCAAGTAGCAGACTGGATAAAAATCATAAAACATCATATTTCAAGATTCATGTGATGAGCCATTGAAGTGAAGTACTTTCTACTGTTATTGTTTATCTTCTTATGTTTCGCATGCATCCATATATGTGTTCTAAATTTGAATGATAAATCAGGAATATTATTACAAAATTTGTTAAAATCACTCTGTATTTAACTATTTATCATTTATGTTTTTTATGTTGTTTTCCAGAGTAGGGAACCCTTAATTTCTCCCTCTTTCGAATGACCTCTTTCTTCTCCTTCCTTATCCGGATCAAAAAACCCTTAATTGACATTTATCCCAATTAATTCACTTCACTAATCAACCTTCAAAGATATTTACTGACTTATCTATCTTGCCCTGAAAATATTTGTCTTTTGATCTTGATATTGAGTTGTCTGCTTGACATATTGACTACTTTTTCCCAATGGAAAACCAGATCTATTACTATCCATCTCTTTAAGCGATTTCTCCCACCAACCAAACAAAATCTTAAAACCAAATTGTCCTTATAACTAGCCTAAAATCAAACATTAAAACAAAGTTAAATCTTATAGAGAGAGCCCTCTCTGAACCCTAGGAAGGCTAGATCCTAGAGTTTAAAAGTAGGTATGTGGTTACCTCTAATGTTCTTAAAACTATAAAATCAAAGTCTCACAACTTTGGGAATTATTAGAGTGATAACATACTGGTGACCACACTAGGGAACTAACCAATCCTCAATTTTAAATAGGTCTTAAAGGAAATATTTTTCATTATCCTTTTACTTTAAGACTGTTTTATAAGTTGTGAGTATAATTTTTATTAAAAAATTGTATTTTTGGCTTCTAGAAAAATCTACTATATCAGGTCAAATCCAGATCCTAAACTTGTTGCTATAGTATACAATCCGAACAGAATTGGAAAAAAGAATAAACAAGTAGAAGATTTAGGTAATAAAGTTTCCTTAGTTAGAGCAAATTCCCTTCCAAAACAATTAGCAAATATATAGGACATTGATTTTGACTTAAATTTTTAACATTCTTTATTTAGAAACAAATCAAAGAGTGATTTAAATAACACTATTATAGATCCTTATTTTATTTCATCTCTTGAAATTAAAAAGGAAACTGTTTCAGCAGATTTTGAATCAAAATTTTTTGAGATTTATGATAAACTTGATGAATGAAATGCTACTGTACTTAAGGAAATAGATGAAGCTCTTTTTAGCATTCACTCGAATTAGCTTCTTTATCAACATATACACCTAAGCCCTCTACTTCTCAGTTAGATACCAACCTTGTAAAATCTGTAGGTTCATCTCTTTTTACCACTACATCATCCATAATTTCCACCACACTCTATTGTATAGATATGCTTATCCCAAAGCAAACATTCTAGCCTAGAGTATTATTTCCATCTTCCCTACTTAAATCCCATCCACTAGTTTATCTTTTGCATTTCCTAATACATCATTCTCATTCCCAAGCACTTCTTCATATATCCCAATTTCATATTATGCCATCCCAACTTCACCTTTTAGTTCTTCAACCAAATTTTCTAGTACATCATCTTACATTCCAATCTCATCAACCACTTCTTTAACTGCATCAGCTAGTACTTCTAGTTTTTCCCCAAGTACTTCCCACTTACCGCCTAGCCAAGCTAGAATTCAAGCCATGGCTGCTAGGTATGCTCCCTTGGTCCTTCCAGGACAGTTGCATGATATGCCTCAGGATTACCAAAGTAAAATATCTCAATTTGATGCTACCAATCATTACACTGCTCAACAACACATCAATAAGATGACAGATTATTTTGAGCTTCATGAAATAGATGATTCTGATGTACAAATGAGACTATTTGCTCAAACATTAACAGGGGAAGTTAAGAAATGGTTTAAAGGTCTTAATCCTGGTAGTATAGCTGATTTAACAGTCTTTCATAGATTATTTTTTAATAAATGGGAAAAGAAGAAAAATCCACTTTAAATATTATATGAATTTGATGCAATGAAAAGAGTTCCTAATGAAACAGTCCAAGATTACTACACTAGATACAACATTGTTTATAATTCAATCCCTGCTAATCTCAAACACACTCCAGACTCCGTCCTACTCAAATTCCCTGATGGATTTGATACATACATGGCCTATCAATTAAGATAGAGATATACTAATACTTTAGAAAGAATGCAAACAGATGCTATTAGTGTAGAAGTAAATATTTTGGCTAGAAAATCTAGATTGAGGAATGAGAGGAGAGTAACCATAAAAGAAGAGACATCTAGTTCAGATGGAAAAATAGATCAACTACATAAAATTTTAGAGAGAATGATGGATAGATTATACAATATAGAAAGAAGACCATAATGGGATAATCAACAACAAATTAGAAATCCCAACTTTAGGAAAAATACAAATACAGGAAAATCTAAAGAATCAGCTCCTGATCAGACAATAAGACCTCCATTTCAAAAGAACTATGTTGAAAGTTCTCATCAAGATGAAGATGATGAAGACACCATAAATCTAATGGGTATAAATGATGATAACACTATCTTTCTCACACAAGAAGATCAAGAGTTATTTGAAATGCAACAACTTCAATTAGCTTCAGGTGAATCATTTGACTACAAACAAGGTTACGATTTTGCTATCAATGAAGTAAATAAGCAATATAACCTTAGAAGTAAGAAAAACATAGAGCCTTATACTAATAAATCTGCACAAATACAAACTAAAAAAAATAGTAGAAGCTCCCACTACCAAAGTTTTGCAAATTCTCCCTAGGGAAATAAACAAAATTCCAACTCATCCCAAAAAATTTCCAGCACTAAAATTTCACCCAGTCCCAAGATTGTTGATATAACAGAAGAGTTTGTCCAAACATCAACAGATTCACAAAAATCTGCTACTGTTAAAACACCTACTTCTGCTAAAACAATAATTTTAGATTCCAAAATACCCATTGTTGATCCAAAATCAGCATCCAAAAAATTCCACTACCAAAATAGCTTCTGATAATTCAAAATCTAAAAAAATATCTACTTCTTCTCAAACCATTCCTGAAAAGAAAACTAAGAGTAGAAAGACACAACAAAAAAAAACTGAAAATGAGAAAACATCTACAGGAAAAGAAGATAAACCTACTCAAACTACAGTTAATAAAGAAGAAATAATTCAGCTTAGTAAATCACAACCTTCATTTAATATACAAGCTGAAATTGTAAAATTAAAAATACAAATTCCTTTAACAGAATTAGTAAAACATGATTTGTACACAACCATATCACTGAAACCTTAAACATGAATGATGGAGAAGACTCAGTAAACTTAAGTGATTATCAACCAGAGTTGATTTTTGGTCCTGATGTTAATGGAAAACACTAAGATGGAGCAGTTCCACCATTTTACATTAGCTTAAATATTCATGACCAAATATTACACAATGCAATGTTAGATTCAGGGGATTCACACAATCTAATGCCAAAAGTAATAATGGAAACTATGAATTTATATATCACTAGGCCTTGCAAAGATCTCTTTTCATTTGATTCAAGCAAAGTGAAATGTTTAGGATTGATTAAAGATTTATGTGTCACATTAGTTCAATATCTTGGTAAAATCATACTCATGGACATTGTAGTAGCTGATGTCCCACCTAAATATGGAATGCTCTTATCTCGCTCATGGGGAGAAAAATTATAGGGATCTTTACAATTAGATTTGTCATATACAACCATATCATTTTTTGGCCAACCAAAGAAACTCTATAGGGAAACATTGATGAAATATATGGTGAGTAGTGTAGAAAGACCAAGAAATTATCCAATTTACACTACACCTACTGACCTAGATTCATTCATCTTATGCAACTCTGAAAATGATAATGAAATCAAAACTGAACTAAAAAGACAAAAACAAAACACTCGATAGTGTAAATATCTTTCTTGAATAATTATGGCACCTAGATTTTGATGGTTCAGTCAATAAAATAGGAGCAGGAGCAGGAGTTTGGATAACTAATATGGAAAATAATCATGTAGAAGGCCATGCTTTCAGATTGAATTTTAAATGTACCAATAACATGGTTGAATACAAATCTCTCATTTTAGGACTGCATATTGTTAGGAATTTAGGAGGTAAGAGAGTATCAATTATGGGAGACTCAGAGTTGATTGTAAAAAAAATAAATGGAGAATATTCTGTTTATAATCCAAGATTAAGCCGATATAGAGAAACTGTGTTAGATTTGATAGATGAACTGTTGGAATGTAATTTTTTTGCAATACCAAGAAAACGAGACATACAGGCTCACTCCCTAGAAACTTTTGCTAGTACCCGTAATCTGCCATTTTAGCCAAATCAAAGGTATACTGCAGAAGTCAAACACAGACCTATAATTCCAGATAATCTTAAATATTGGCAAATTTTCTCACAAGATCAACAGATTTACCATTTTATGAACAATGAAGGTGAATTTCAGAATTGTAAAATAGGCACAGACTATACAATAGACCAAAACTTAGATAGTGAAATTGATTTTAATAACATAGATGTAAATAATTTAAGTTTTGCTAAACCTACTAAATTAAGTCAATCAGTGTTATATCATCATTTTTCACCCTCAGGTGATTCATGATTGTCTTTATGGCTTTGGGCACCCATTCCTACAGACTTGAACAAAATTCATTAAAAAACAGTGTTAAAATTCCCATACGCGGGTATGCCCAGACTTTTCCGCGTGTATACGCGAGTCCACATGTACTTTTCCGCGTATGCCATTAAAATCATTAAAATATATATATAAAAATTCCCTATTTTCGGGTTGGGTTGATGGTTACTCCAGTAGTTCAACCACCCCAGCACGTGGCAAACTGTTTCCAACTGATTTAAACTACTTTGAGGGAGTATAAAAGCCCCTCATGTGTATGGCCTAAGGGAGAGAGAAATTTTATATAGATTATACTCTGTTGGAATCCCAATTCAAGTCTGAATTCCCGTGCCTCCTGCACTTTCCCAGATTTATACAAGAAACCTTTTTTTCCTGGAGATGTTCATCCATTTATATGCCATCTCGAGTGCACAAGTCTTGAAAGAATCTTAGCGAGGCAAGGGCGGGACGGATCCGGATGACGGTCTGCTCGAATATCGTGGAAGGATTCAGGTGATCTCTCCACTCTTTATTTCTGTACATGCTGTTCGTAATAATGAAGAACCGTCTTGTTCCTGAACTCGTGTGTTAATATCTATTTGCATATGTGAAAAGATTGATTATTAAGCATTTATTATGGTTTATATAATGTTTCACATGGATTACACTAACATTTAGGAGAAATATATGTTGTACAACTAGGTTTCCGTGCATGTTCTTTCTTGTTTTCCAGGTTGGAGAGGAAGAAAGGTTGCTGGGGGTTTGGACCCCGCGAGATCTACATTGAACGTAGGACTACGGGTGAGTTCTGCTATCGTTGTTATCTAGTTTTTAGCATTCAAGTGTGGTTGTGTGTGAGTCCTTCTGAATGGCATGCCCTGCTCTGTGGAGGTTTTGACCCAACAAACCTCTAGGGTGTTTTTCCCCGAAACAGAACTGGCGACTCCGTTGGGGAACACATTCTTGTGATTCCCCTGTTGGGTGGTTTCAGTTGTTTGAAAGGTTTCCAACAGTTTTAACTTTTATTTCCAGTCCAGTTAACTCTTTCTCAGTCAGACTGAAGACCTGGTTCCTTATCCAGGCTTGATCTTTTTTATTTTTTATTATTTACCTTTTCATACGCGGGTTTGTCTGCACACAGACGCGTATACACGCAGTTTTTGTTAAAGGGAGTCGCGTATACGCGGGCTTCCTTTAACACAATCGCGTATACACGCTTGTTTCAAAACTGTCAAGTCGCATATTTCTGGGTCAATTTTGAAATTTTAGGTTTCTTGACTTCTTAGTCTTGTCTGCCTGTGGAGGCCTGTTCCTGCAGTGTCTTCATATCCTCTAGATTGTGTTGAAAGTGGTCTTGGGTCTTTTCTCTCTCTTGTTTGGTTAAAAACTAGCTTATTTGGCAAAGTTTGTTTCTTGTGCTTGCATTTCTGGTTCGAGTACGAAGATCTCTTCCTGGGGATTCTTGGCTATTCTGCTTCATCAGAACAGAGAGCTTCTGCTCATTTACTCTTTCCTACCTTTGTGTCTTGCTTTGCACTTCGATTTTTGCCCATTTCTGGGTTGGTTTTCTTGAGTTCAATTGACTAGGTCTTGTTGCAATTTTTGAAGAGTCTTTCTTGGTTCTTTGAAGTTTTTGTTTGCTGCAAGGTTGTACTATTCTTCTAGGCTGAGTTACTGAGTTTCTTATCTTCTTTTTCTCATATAAATATTTCTACTAAGTAGCCTTGTAAGATTTGGAGCGTTTTGAAGTTTTGCTTGAGATTCAGAGTTGTTTGGCTTGGGATTTGATAGTCTTCTTGGCCTCTTCGAGCTCTTCCTTTTTATAAAATTCAAAAGCTCAAAAAAAATTTTGTTTTGGCATTTGTTTTTGTTTTGCATTTTTGTTTTCGTTTCGTTATATCTTTTGAAACTTTGTTGAGATTTCTTCCCTTTGGTTTTTGACTTTATTTCGGAAAGGAATTGTCATTGGTTTCTTTCTCTTGTTTCAAGCGTTTTTGGTGTCTTTATACTAAGATTTTCTGATTTTGGGAACTAGCTTTGTGGACAACCAAAAAGAGATAAAACTGAAGGATCTTTGGGAAATTTCTCTCTACTTTAGTAGATTTTGCATCTAAGAATTTGCATGCTCTTAGTGATTTGCATCAGGTGCACTTAAACATTTAGTCATTTTCATAGTTTTTGTGAGTGTGAAGTTTGTTATCTGAAAAGAAAAAAATTTAGTCTCGTAGAACCTTTGTAGAAATTTCTTTTCATCGAAAGGCAATTACTGCATTTGCATGTAGTTTGGTTTTTATTAATTTCTTTTCTGTGTCAAAACACCACAAGTTTCATTTCCGTATCCCTTTGACTTAACATAACAGCCGATTAAAATAAAGCGCTATAATTTAAAAGCAACTAGCAAGTTTTTATTAAGTGTCATACACCAACTAGCTAGGTTGTAGGGCCTTGGATTAGGTGAGTGGAGAGTTAACTCTCGAAGGCTTCTCAAACGAAACATAGAAGTTGATTAATTGAGTGAAATCCAACTTCGTTAGGTGGACCGGGAAAGCTCTCCTCCAGAGAGTCAAGCGCGAGGGGAAGTGAAGGCTGAAAAGAGAGATACCCCCTCTCTTATTTGCTGGATCTAACCTCAAGACCGTTTCGCCCGGCTTCTGACATGGATTGGTGCCCATAGTTGCCACTCCTAGGTTCCACATAGGTGACTGCGGGGGGGAATACCCGTGGTACCTAAGCAGACGTCGTATCACTTCCAGCAGTACTTCTGGGGGGGTGCCCTTGCGAAACTTGGGTACTTGTGCCTGCAAAGCCTGTTGTTAGGATGTAGGCGTAACTGTTTCTGTTACCTTCGCTAGTAGGCCTGGGCCGTAATTATCCCAGACTACTTTCGGGATGTCCTATATTTCACTTTATTGTATTTTGGTGTCCGGTCCTAATCACCCGGAGCGGAAATACCTGAAGGCTGTTTTCTTGATTGTATCTCAGGGATTTCTTTTTGTAGTGAGTACTCTTTGCTCCTAGCTTTCCTAGCTTTATACTTTTTGAGTCTAATTAAAATTTGTTAAAGTGGCTGATCAAGCGCCTCGTCGATCGAGGAGAATCCGGGGGTTATCTCCCGAGAGTTCAGAGCCTTCTTCAAGAAGGCGTAGGAGTAGTTTAGCAGGTGAGTATCACCCTGTGACGTCTGACGCAGTGGAGAGAGATCCTCCACAAGGGTCTGAAGTTTTCGTAGCTGATTCTGGTGTTGGTTCCGAGAGGAGCGCTCCGCTCACCTCGCGAGTTTTATTTCCGCAGGAAGAAGAAGTTCAAATAGAGGAAGTACCTGAACCCTCTGTGTCACTTCCATCTCCTTTTCCTCCTGATTATCCATTCATTGTTGAATACATCAGACCTGAGTCAGAGAGACCGGAAGATCCTCCGTATTATTCATACCTTTCGATGGCCACGACTAGGAATGCGGCTTCTACTGTGAGTGCTGCAGGCATTCAGACTCCTGCTTCTGTTGAAGGAGGAGGCACTATTGCTATATCTTCGATTGCTTCTAGTACTGCTGTGTTTGGCTTTGGTTTCACCCAAGAACATGCTTCTCAATCTGGTCCCTTTTGTTTTGGAATGCCCACTAGTGGGATTCCTTCTTTTTCCTTTTCCGCTGCTGTAGCTGCATCTACACCCATGTCTTCCATGGCTAGTGGATCAGCTTCTTTTCAAGGGTTCCCCTTTGGAACTGGGCACATTCCTAGTTCAAATCCTTCTTTAGGGTCCTTTCCGTTTACCTCTCAGACCCAGAGTTTCAACCCTTGGTCTAGAGGTCAGAATTCGACTACTTTTACAGGTTGGAACCCTGTATTCACTACAACGGGGACAGGGAATCAGTTTTACGCTGGTCACCAAGGGAATGCTTCTTTCCCTTCGTTGAGTGCTTATCAAACCTAGAACCCCTATCAGGGGCTTTCCTCTTCATTTCATACTTCAGTGGGGGAAACTGGTTCGGTCTTTGGTAACTCTGCGTTGGGAGGAGGTTCTTCTCCTTTTTCTACGAGTTCTTTCTGGAAACCTGGTGCCTTATCAAATCCAGGGTATTCTTTTCAGAATGTTGGGAATTCATCCCATCAAGGATGGAATCCTCAGGCTCCGCCTCGTTTACCTTTTCTAGCAACATTAAACTTGCCAGATCTGTCAAAATTGACGAATGATTCGATCCGGTAGAGTCTGGGGTGGCCTCTAGTTCCCACCAAACTTCCTTCAGACATTCCAAAGTTTGAAGGCAAGAATGGAGAGGATCCGGCTGATCACATCACCACCTTCCATTTATGGTGTTCTTCTAACTCCCTGATCGATGATTCGATTAGGTTGAGATTGTTTCAACGCACCCTAATTGGAAACGCTGCCAAATGGTATATTGAGCTAACTAGGGGCAGTTTTGCTACATTTCGAGAAGTGGCTGTTACATTTCTAAATCATTTCCAGTTTCCCATCCGTTATGACGTCGGGACTGAACTCCTAGCTAATTTTAAACAAGACGATGCACCCCACATTTCTGACCATATTCAGGAATGGTAGAGAAGGAAGAGGCTTATTAAAGCTCATATTCCAGGAGAATTCCTTTTGGAATGGTTTCTGAAATCTCTGCAGTCAGACATTTATAAAGATGTATCCCTGTCTGGGGTATTTTCTGAGGAACGGGCCATTTTTAGGGCCCAGCAGCTTGAATTGACATATTCTCAGTCTGGGGTCCTTCATAAATATTTTCCTAATGCTCCTCGCTCCAAATTAGATTTATCCAAAACTAAGCCTGGTCCTCATGGTGATGGACTTATTGGGTCGATCAATAGTGGTGCAGCCAGCCTGCTTACTCAATTGCAGTAGTTGTCTTTGCAATCTGCTACTTCTGGTCAGGCTGTGCCTATTGAGTCATCGCTTTCCCAATCTTTGTCAATAAATGATGTCCAAAATTCCGATCCCAAAGGAAATCAACAATCCGAAGGGAAGAAGAAGGGACGAAATAATAAGAAAAAGGGCAAGAATGGGAAGGGTAATGCAAATAAAACCAACAAGCATGTTGGTGAGGATCAAAAGGATAAAAAGAAAGTGAATTTTCCATGCAAGCTGTGTGCTGGAGACCATCTTACACACCTTTGCCCTAAAATTCAAGATGCGCAGCGCTTGTTAGCTCAGCAGGGTTCTTCCAGTTCCCAGGCTGTGTTAACAAACCCTTTTCCCCAAGGGCAACAACTAGTTGTTGGCGCGAATCAAAGTACTAGGGCTTCCTCTGGGGGCACCCAGGAAGGGGAAATTCCGTCAAACATATTCGTGATGAGTGCTCACACGGATATCACTACGAGATCCCGTGATTATGGCAGAGAAGAGTCTTCGAAAGCTAAGGATGCTCCTGATGCTACTGAGCCACTTCATATTACGAGGCCTACTGTTGATCCTATACCTCGGATGCCCAAAGCATCTACCAAGCGTTCGACGATTAATCCAAATGCTAGGGCTGCCCAGAACTACTCTATTGTGGAAGATCTGGCACAGAGTCCTTGTGCCATGTTGGCTTTAGAGGTGCTCCAGTCTTGTCCGGCTCAGCGCAGTGCTTTGCTCACTGCTCTTGGGGCTGTAGATCCAAAGAAATCTCTTATGATTACCTTCGATATGACTAATTTTAAGAAGAGACTCCCCCATCATATGGCTTTCCATATCAAATCATCGTATCGAAAATGTAATATTTTTTGGACGTTGGTTGATGAGGGTGCTTCCACATGTGTGATGTCTCTCACATGCTGGAAGGGAATTGGATCTCCCGCAGCTGCTCCTTCTACTACTCTTCTGACTGCGTTTGACGGTCATTCTCACAAGCCCCATGGTATTGTCCCAGCTTTTCCCATCTGTGTTGGGGGCAAAACTGTAAATATAGAGGTTGAGATAGTAGACGCAAGCTTGGACTACAACCTTCTGTTGGGGAGAAACTGGATTTATGAGATGGATTCTATTGCATCCTCATTATTTCGAATTATTTGCTTCCCCCACGAAGGGAGGATTGTTACAGTGGACCAACTGGACTGTCCTCCTGTAGACCCGAATGCGTCTACTGACTCAACTATTCCAAAATTGGATAATACCAAGCCGCCTGTTGAGAATTTAGGGGTAGGAATGTATTCTTCTTTGATGGGTACTTTCGATATTTCTCCTCCTACGGTTCATATAAATGCAATTTCATCCTCCAAGGCTCCTCTTCGAAAAGAGTTCTTTAGAACTCATTATTTTTCAGACCCTTGGACCTTACCTTCCCCTACCGCCACATTAGCGGAAGTTCAAGTGGGTGGAATGGAATTTCCAATGTCTATAGCTAAGATTGCTTATCAGTCTATTTTTGACTCTATAGAGTCCATTCCAGCTCCTCTTTCTTTAGATGAGTTGGATGGAGATGTGGCTCCGGCTTGGACGCTTAGTTCTTCTTCTGCCCAGGATTGCCTTGATACTACTCTTCCATCTGAAGAGGCCATCCTAGAAGCTATGACTAGTATAGATAGACCATGGGATGATTTGCATCATCGGTCTTACTTTTTACCTGATTTAAGCGAAGTTGAATCAAGTTTTCTGAGTCCTCCGTCTCCTGGTCCTGTTCACCCAGTCCTGAACCCTTTAGCACCAACACAGGTTTATGCTGAAGGTAACATGGCTGTGATTTCTCCAACTATCCCGGTGAACATTTCCAGGGATCCCAATATTATTGAGAATGTATGTTCCCGTGAAGAGGTTCAAATCTATACTGAGCTCTTTAAAAAGTATAGGGATGTATTTGCTTGGTCTTATGAGGAAATGCCTGGCATAGATCCATCTATTGTCCAGCATGAGATCGAGACGTATGAAAACGCTAAGCCGGTCAGGCAAAAGCTTCGTCCGGTCAATCCTAGGAAGGCAGCAGCTATCAAAGCTAAATTTGAAAAGCTGCTTAAGGCGGGATTCATTTTCCCAATTCCTCTGACTGAATGGGTTTCAAACCCCGTTCCGGTAGATAAAAAGCAAGGAACGATTCCAGTGTGCATCGATTTCAGAGACCTAAATAAGGCATGTCCTAAAGACAATTACCCCACACCATTCATCGATCAGATCATTGACGAGTGTGCCGGTAACGAGATTTTCTCCTTCATGGACGATTTTTCCGGATATAATCAAATTACTATCCGTCCTGAAGATCAACATAAGACTGCATTTATTTGTCCCTGGGGTACGTTTGCATACAAGAAAATGCCTTTTGGTCTTAAAAATTCTGGGGCTACCTTTCAGCGGGCCATGTCTTACGCCTTCCACGACATCAAGAAGATTATCGAGGCATACTTAGATGATCTAGCTGCTCATTCTCGAAAGAGGATGGATCATCTTGGTCACCTCCGACAAATATTTGAAAGATGTCGTTTTTATAAAATTCGATTGAATCCGAACAAGTGCGTTTTCGCGGTTACATCCGGTCGGCTGTTGGGATTTATTGTGTCTAGGGAAGGGATAAGGGTAGATCCCTTCAAGGTTGAGGCAATACTTCGGTTGCCTCCCCCGTCTTCAATCCGTCATCTTCAAAGTCTCCAAGGGAAGTCTAACTTTCTTCGGAGGTTTATCGTTAACTATGCTGAGATTACAAAGGGATATATGAGACTGTTGAAGAAAGGAGTCCCTTTTCTTTGGGACGACTATGCTCAACGCTCATTCGATGCCTTGAAAAAGGCATTGACCTCTGCTCCTTTACTGAGTCCACTCGATTATAGCAGAGATTTTCTTTTGTATCTGGCTACAGCAGAATCTACCATTGGTATGGTTCTGGTTCAGGAGGATGATGCTCTTGCAGAGCATGTTATTTACTACCTTAGTCGAGGACTGGTAGGACCTGAACTTCGATACACTCCGATAGGAAAATTAGCCTTAGCAGCAGTTCATGCTATACAGCGACTCCGGCATTACATTATTCTTCGCAAAACTTATGTCTTGGTAGCTGCCAATCCATTTTAGTTTGTACTTAGCAGGCGAGTGATTGGGGGCAAATATAATAGATGGATTGTGATTTTACAAGAATTTGATCTCGAATTCATGTCTGCCAAATCCAAGAAGTCATTAGTTTTTGCGGAATTGATCTCCGAGTTGCTTTGTGGAGAGGAGATGATCTATGATGAGTCCTTTCCGGACGAACACTTGTTTCTGATCTCTCCACAGGATCCTTGGTATGGGGATATCATTGTGTATCTCCAGACTTCGAAGTTTCCCTCTACTTTTTAGAAAGATAAGCACCGTAAACTGCGTCACTTGGCCAAGAATTATCTGATTATTGGTGATGCTTTGTACCGTCGAGGGGTTGATTCAATCCTAAGACACTGCTTAACTTTCGAAGAAGCTGAGGCTGTGCTCAATGATTCTCACAGTGGAGCTTGTCGGGATCATTTATCTGGGCTTGCTATAGCCCAAAAGATTTTGCGTGCTGGATACTTTTGGCCCTCGATTTTCAAAGATTGTATTGAATCGGTCAAAAGGTGTCATCCGTGTCAGGTATATACTCGAAAAATGCGCGCTCATCCAGCTCCGCTTTTTCCAGTCGTTACTGTCGGACCTTTTACAAAGTGGGGTATTGATTTTACTACTTGTAACCCACCTTCGGCAAAAGGTCACAAGTACATTATCGTAGCAGTAGACTACTTTACGAAGTGGGTCGAGGCTATGCCTACTTTTGGGAACGCTGGTGAGACTGCAGCTCTTTTCCTATTTAACCAGGTTATCGCTCGTTTCGGTATTCTTAGAGAGATTGTCACTGACCATGGCAGTCATTTTCAGAATAGTATGATGGCTGAGTTGGCTCTCAAATTGGGTTTCCGGCAGGAGCATTCATCTCCATATTATCCTCAGGCCAATGGGAAAGTGGAAGCCGTGAATAAATCCTTGAAGACAATTCTTCAAAGGAAAATTGATAAACATAGATCCAACTGGCATATTATGCTATATCCTGCACTTTGGGCATACAGGACGTCAGTTAAAACTGCAACTGGCTTTACTCCGTTTTAGTTAGTCCACGGGGTGGAATCTGTATTTCCCATTGAATGTGAGATTCCTTCTCTCAAATTAGCTGTTGAGCTTCTTCCTGACACTTCCAGTCTGGCAGAACGGCTTCTTCATCTGGAACATCTCGATGAGCAGTGTCGGGATGCCACCACGATGAATGAAGCGCATAAAAACCGAGTAAAAGTTCAGTACGATAAGGTGGTTAAGCCTAGGGTCTTTTCGGAAGGTGACCTTGTTTTGGTCTATACCCAAGAAAAAGATGCCTTGGGGGCAGGAAAGTTTAAATCTATGTGGTATGGCCCCTATATCGTCAAGAAGGTCCTTAAGAAAGGAGCGTATACCTTGGTTGATTTCGAAGGGAACGAGTTGCCGGAGCCCCGAAATGGGCTCTATTTGAAGAAGTATTATGCCTAGGCTTTGGCCTGGCATGTTACTTTTGTATATAGTAGTTTTTTGCTTTGTACATATCTGATTGATTTTCGATCTTTGATGAGGTTGGTGATGTTTTTTGATCTGCTTTGGCAGGTTGTGTTGGATGTCATGAGTCATTTTGGTTTCGCCGATGGTGCTAGTAGACACACCCGGAACTTAGCTTCCGCGGCTTGGGTGCTTCATTATTCTTTCGGTCAGCTGTTGGTATCAAGAGGGGTCTGCATTGGTCCTACTTCCAATAATATAGCAGAATACACTGCAGTCATTCATCTACTCTCGGAGGCAATATCTTTGGGTGTTGATTCGTTGGTAGTTTTCTTGGACTCCCAGCTGGTGGTGTCGCAGTTGAACAACACTTATCGGGTACGAGATCCCTTTTTATTACGATTGTTCTTGAGGGTACGTTTGTTACAAAGGTCATTTCAATTTTTAACATTCATTCATATTCCTCGAGCTGACAATTGGTTTGCTGACTCATTAGCTAATCAAGCATTAGATTGGCATATTAATCATTCCATACAATAAATTTTTAACATAAAAAACATCATACTTTTGATACATTTATCACATCACATAAAATATCGCTGTATATATATCATCGGAGTGTTAAAAAACTTTACAAAATTTGGATCCATAATCTCGTACAAAACTTGGGCTTATGCCCCATCATGTTTAGTCTCAAAAAAAGAATATACAGTCATCTAATATATAAAATCTGTCTACTCCTGAGGTCCCTGCCCAGAAGTCGTGTTCCTATAGAACATAACTGTAGTGGCCACATGGCAGAATAATCTAACCCAGTCTCGTGGTACTCCTACCACCCGTCTCTGGATGGCTTCCGGCAAGTCCTCCACGGCAGCCATAGGGATTTGGCGGGTTAATCCCTCCAAGTTTCTCTGCACGGCCTGGAGAGTCCTGTCAGAATCCACTGTCTCTGCCTCACCCCTGCGACGCTTATGGTGTGGTAGGCCCTTAGGACGAACTTGTCCAACATCTAAAACATGATCATTTTTAATTGTCAGTCATTATGAATCCAATCAAAAACATGTTTGTTTTTCATTTTTTCATACATATTTGAAAAAATCCAAAAAAATTATATAAGTCAAAAATTTTTGCAAACTTATCGACTGCTCCCCATGCTATGCCAGGTGGAAGAACTAGATCTGGATCTCCACGGAAATCCATCCCGGCATAGGGATAGTCGTCCACTGTGATGATCTGTTCTCCCCACCACAGGAAGAACTCATTGTCCCATGTGGTCCGGGGTACCTCACTACCCCCCAGTCTCTTCATCATGTCTGCCCAACGGGCAATTCTTGGGTCCCGCGGGCTACTGATAGTAGAGATGACTCTGGGTTTCAAAGTTGGAATCCTCTCAAAGAAGAATGTTGTCAAAATGGTCCCATAGCCAAAGTGTTTAGTCTTTTCTTGGCGAATGGAGGTCAGCTGTTGTTTCATGTTCAGTAGAAGGGCTGTGCACCAATCGTACACATGAGTCAAACACTCTACAACTATGCTCATTTGCGTCCTGGACGCCTGATGTAGTGAGGCAGATCCTGCGACTCTGCTGATGGTGAACAGGAGGATTTTCATGTGCAAATCCCTGATATCTTTTATGGAAATCTGAGTTCCAACCTTTTTGGAACCATCTACGCAATATACGAGGACATAGTCTTCCACGGTTAACCCTCCCAGGGGCTTCCCGTGCAAGTCTACTGGTTCTCCCCTCCGGGAGAGTCTAGTAATGAAATATATGTCTTCCACTTCAATGCGTAGTGGCATCTGATCAATTATGAAGCAATCTTGATCTGGTTCCCAGTAATTTACGAGCATTTCTATCAACCGCAGATTGCTTTTCATATTTGGCATCTTGAAGAATTTTAACAATCCGCAATTCCGGAGGATATTTTGCGCTGCGCGATCTTGCATGACCTCTTGGTCTATTGCGCTATGCTCACGTTCCCTCCATGAGATGGTCATCCTGAGAAATTTCATCAAATTATGCATTAGCCACGCTTTTTAAGTTTCGGACCTGCGCATACGCGCTTTTTCTTTTGCATAGTCGCGTGTATACGCGGGTTTCCTTCAATGAACCCGCGTATGCGCAAGTCCGTATATTTTAGCAAGGGTTTTAAAGCTAAAAATCACTTAATTTTAATTTCCAAATGGACAAAATGAATAAACAGGATGATTAAGGAGCCTACCTGAAGTTTCGCTAAATTCCGACGGTCGGTTGTTCCTGATTTGACGAAAGAAATTTTTTGCTCCAGAGCACTTTTTCCAAATCAGCTATGCAATAATGAACCAAATGAGAGGTAATTTGTCTATTTATGGCTAAAAAGTTGAAAATTTTCGCAAAAATTCCTTATGCTTATTTTTTTGATCTATCTTAAGCTGCATAACTCGGTTGCTTGGAAGTGCCCAGTTTGGTATGTTTTCAGGTACATTTTGACGATTTTGAGATTTTTCCCGGTTTTTGATCCATGATTTCCGACTCTTCACGGCAGGTATATGATCTTCACTGGCATATAGGTTAGGGAAAATCACTTTCCGTTGCATCTTGCATTCTAGCCTTCATACTAATCACTTGCCTTAGGGTCGATCCCATCAGGTCATGATTATTACACCCATTTCACTCGCTGATTATTTAATCATGACTTGATGGTAGAGCCTTCCTTTACATGGGCTTCCTAGTTAGTTCCTCGCTATCACTTGTTGCCCATGCTGCGTTTTATGTAGGCTCGAGAGTCCTCTTTAGTCCCGACATGTCTTATGTGTTGAAGCTTCATTCTTCTTCTTCATCACTTATCATTTTTTCTAGCTTTTACCCTAGAGGCTCCCTGGTGTCGTTAAGTTGTATTACTGCATTGCATATTGGCTACTTGTTTATCCTGGCCTTTAGCCAGCTTCATTTGGACTCGATGTTTAAGCCAACTTTTGACCTTGACTTTCTGTACAAGTTAACCATTGCATGCACTTAGCTATCACGACTTGACACCTTTTACCCATGGATGGAACGTTCCTCTAAGTATCACTTACCAGTTTTCGCCACCTTGCATTGAGCATAGGATTGTTCCAATCCCAGGAACTAGTGCATCTGATTTTTTGATACTCGTTCTATCCATTGTACCATAGCATTCTTTTATTCTTTTTCAGGCTTATTATATGAAAAAGACAAAAAATCAAATATAACAAAAAGAGCGGGAACGGGATGTATCTTCGTTGTTTTGATGGCAGTACAGAGTCAGTTTGTCGCCCTTGAACAAAGCACATTTACTTATATATATCTCCTTCATTTGGGATGGTTTTAGTTTTGACCTAGGTTCAGCCTTTACCATGTTTCACTTGTCAGTTCTCCCCCGGTTGGTTATCTCTTCCAATCATATGAAGAGTTTGTTTTGCCTCCTGCATGACAGACTTATACAGTGTCACTTTTTACTGCCATGGTCATCACAAGTCGTGCTTTTGTTCAAGGGAAGTCTAGCCTGAGTCGGCCATTCTGCGGTGTCTCTTGACTCATTATTCAGTCGGCCTTCCCGGTCTTGTCAGTATCATGTTCTATCACATCAGATGTTTTGATCTTCTGCTCGTGTTGGTTTGAGAAGGTCCCCATTGACTTCTTGCCGGCGGGTTTGTCTCTTATCGACTACGACACATTGCTCTGAGAGCAAGCCTAGAGCCGCACCTTGGGCCTATTTCCATCATTGACAGGTGACCTCGTGCTCAGCATTTGATCATCATCATAGGTCTTTGACTGAGTGGTTTCCCCTGTGTTCGACGTCAGCACACATTATCACACTTGGGATTCGTGCAGTACCTGGATTTCCATTTGACCCTATCGGTGGATTTCTCGCCTCTGTGTCAGCTTTCATTATTGGTTGGTTCAGAGGGTTTTTTCCGTGCGCTAGCTTCATCTTGTGCACGTCGGAAACGTACTTCGGTTTTGGTTCCATCACTCTCCTTCGTCCGATTCCTTCCAAATCTTGGCCTGCGGGTTACACTCGCGCTGGACCGATGTGGGATGCCTTAATGCCTTCCTTCCAGCAGATCTTTTCCCATCGACTCCGACTCATTGCTCTGGGAATAAGGTCTAGAGTCTTTTTGTCAGTACCTTAGGGTTTGCAGTCATCAGTGGCAGACTCTTCTCTATCGACAGTGGGGATTCATCATTGCCTCCTGATTGGTAGATTCTTTCAAGTGTTCAACTTCAACTCATTCATTCGCACTTGTTAGATTGTATTGGGGCACCTTGACACTCATTATCATTATCGGTGGGTTGTCTCGCGTTGGTTAACGGTATACATCATTGAACGGTAATCCAACGATTTCTCACATGGTCGACTTCAGCTCATTTATTCCCATTGTGTAGAATTGTGCCATAGTGATCGGTGAAGACCTCGGGTTGCATCAACATTTCTCGGTTCACTTTTGACAGTCCATTCAGTTTCTGCCAGTGATTCCGTCCACCCTTATATGTTGCAGTTCAGTACAGCAGCATCCTATATGTTGGCTCCCGAGTTGCGTGATTGTACAGTTTGTTCCACCTCTTATGATTCGATACTTGGAGATTCAGTTACTTATATGATCAGACATCCAGTTGCACCATCCTTGATCAGCTTTCTATATGTGATACTTGGACATTGATTCAGACTTATATTTCCGGGCCATGCTCATATGATTCATTGTGTACTTTCAGTTCAGCTATACTCTTATACATGTTGGATCTATTCAAAGATTTCTATGATGTGGCTTGGATCGAGCATGGGTATGCCCGCCTCAGCATGAGTTGACTCTCTGATTTCTTTCATTGGTTTTTGGCAGGCTGAAATCTGGTGAAGTCCTCTCTTGTCCTTGCAAAGTTCTTTCTATGTGCATAATACATTTCGGCCATCATGTACTCCTTCTGACCTCATATATTAGGGGGCATCTGTTGTAGCATCATTTCTCACCTTGACATGATTCATGATTGCTTTGATGGTTTTGGGCACCCATTCCTACAGACTTGGACAAATTCACTTAAAAACAGTGTAAAAATCCCCATACGCGACTATGCCCATGATTTTCCGCGTGTATACGCGAGTCCAGCTAGACTTTTCCGCGTATGCCATTAAAATGATTAAAAAATATATAAAAATTCCCTATTTTCGGGCTGGGTTGATGGTTACTCAGGTAGTTCAACCACCCCAGCACGTGGCCAACTATTTCCAACTGTTGAAACTAATTGGAGGGAGTATAAAAACCCCTCATGTGTATGGCCTAAGGGAGAGAGAGAGAGAATTATTGATATTATACTCTGTTGGTATTCCCTATCCAAGTCTAATTCCCCGTGCCTCCTGCACTTTCCCGGTTCATTATAGGAAACCCTTGTTTCCTTGAGATGCACATCTCCCTATATGTCATCTCGTATGCACCAGTTTGGAAGGAGTCTTAGCGAGGCAAGGGCTGGACGGATCCAGACGACGGTCTGCAAAGGCTGTGGAAGGATCAGGTGATCTCTCCACTCATTACTTTTGTACATGCTATTTATAATACAGAAGTATCATGCTGTTCCCGAAATAAACGTGTTAGTGTATGCTTATATGTATGAGAATATTTGTTATACAAGCATTCATTATGATTTATTTAATGTTTTATATGAATCTCACTAAGATTTAGAGTAGATATATGCTGTACAACCAGTCCTTTGTGCTTGTTTCTTCTTGTCTTTCAGGTTAAGAAGGAAGGACAGTTGCTAGGGGTTTGAACCCTGCGGGATCTTCTTCAACCGTAGGACCTACGAGTAACCTTCTCATTCTACTCTATTTAGTTTTTCTGAACGTGCATGGTTGTGTGAGTCTCTGTTAAGTACCATGCCCCTGCTCTGTGGAGGTTGTAACCCAACGAACCTCTAGGGTGAAATTCCCTGAAACAACAAGTAAAAGAGGCTAGTAGATTGCCACAATTTTGGAATAGGAAATAGAAATAAAACCCACCAAACTCATTAAAGGTCAAGGTTTAGCAAAACTCATGGCTGAATCAAATTTTCATGCTTTAGACATTAATTTTATTGCCCAAATAGATGATCGGGAGGAGATGGAGACTCCAGAGATCAGTGAAGCCTTTTCAGACTCATCATGGTATGCAGATATTGTAGTTGTATTACTAAATTTACAAGCTCCTCCTGGATTATCAAGAACAAAAGCTAGATTTTTAAAGTTAAAGGCAATAAGATTTTGTATCTTAGACAATGTACTCTTTTGGAAAGATCATAGTGGAATTTTATTGAATTGTTTGCTTAAAGAAGAAGCAGAAAAAGTATTAGAAGAATTTCATGTAGGTGACTGTGGGGGATATCTCTACTGGAAGACTACTGTAGACAAAATATTGAGAGATGGTTTTTACTGGCCTAACTTGTTTGCAGATGTAAAAAAGTATGTGACCTCCTTTCATAAGTGCCAAATATTTGAAGGAAAGAAGAACCTGCTACCCCTTCCCTTAAAACCTATCTCAACAGAAATTCCTTTTCGACAATGGGGTCTTGACTTCATTGGTGAAATTCACCCTCCATCCTCAGCCCAACACAAGTGGATTCTGACAACCATTGGCTATTTTACTAAGTGGATAGAAGCCATACCTTCTAAGCAAGCCACTGACACTGTCATAATCTCCTTTTTAGAAAATAACATACTCTCAAGATTTGGATGCCCCCAAAGGATTATCACTGACAATGCAGCTGTATTCAAATCCCAAAAGATGATAAAATTCTACCATAAATATCACATTACTCTTGGCCATTATACTGCATATTACCCTCGAGGTAATGGCCTTGCTGAATCCTCCAATAAAAGCCTTGTGAACATCATCAAGAAATTACTAGAAGACAACAAGAAAACTTGGAACAAGAGGTTAGTTAATTCCTTATGGGCAGATAGACGTACAACTAATAAATCTATTGGTACATCCCCTCACCAACTTTTTTATGGAATTGATGTTGTTTTTCCATCTTCCTTAGGAGTACCAGTATTGAAGTTAATTCAAGAACTACAAGTTGAGACCAACAATATTCAAAGAAGGATTAATCAAACCATATGCTTGCAGAAAACAAGAGAAGAGGTTTATCTTGAGTTTCAAGTTATCCAAGACAAGATTAAGAAATTTTTTGACAAAAATATTAAAGAAGATGATTTCTATATTGGTGACAAAGTTATAAAGTGGGATTCAAGGAGGGAAGAGAAAGGTAAACATGGGAAATTTGATTTCTTGTGGAAAGGACCTTATGTTATTTATGGTTACAAAGGTAACAATGCTTTCTTTTTTAAAGAGATGGATGGATCAGATCTGCTAGGTGGACCTGTCAATGGTATAATGCTAAAGCATTACTACTTTTTAGATATAACCAATAGATAAATTTGCTTATTTTACTCATTTTACATAACATTGCAGATTTTAGATTAGATTGGATGTTTTTCCTATCAAAGTTGAAGCCCGGAGAGAAGGCCCTAAGCTTTGCAGGGTAAAATATCATAAGTATGAATAATTGTAGAGCTCATCAGACATTTCCAATGCCAGCACAGTCAAAATTCAAAGGCTACTAGTCTCAAAGTTCTTGACATTTCACTAGGAAATTCCATCCCCATGTGCAGCCACTGTTAGGGTCTTATAATAATAGGATTCATAATTTTTTAATTGACTTTGAGTAGTCTTGTAATATGTACATACTTTTCTTTATGCAAATTGTTTTCCCATATAATAAAATAAAAAAAATGAAAAGACAGTAAAAGTTCTAAAAGAAAAATCAAAGGAGTTGTAAAGAAAAATATCAAAAAGAATAGAAAAAATGGACCCTAAAAAAAAAAGAGATAAGAATAAGACATGAAAGTGATGCAAGTCAAAATGCCACTACCAGTTAATTTTCACTGCAAAATAAATGATTATGTGCAGCTTGTTCAAAATTCCATAATCCATGATAAGTTAAATAGTTTAATCTTGACTTTTTCATGCTTTAAATTTCATGTTTATAGATAGAGAATAAAGATCTTTCCAAACAGTCTAATCTTGGCAAATCAGTAGATAGTTAGAGAATACATGAGGAGCTCAACAGTTTAATCTGAGCCATTGGATGAAATAAAGATAGAATTAGATAGTTTACTGTTTTAAAAAGAAAAATGGATTAGGGTTTGCAAGCTCAAATGCACCAATACAGCTAAAGGAAAAAATGGTAGAATAAATTATGGGTAGGAATAAACCAGTTTCACAAGGAATGGATAAACATTATCTGGCATATTACTAATTTCCCTCCATAAAATGCATTCCAGTACTAAATCCTTCAGTTATAAAGGCTTATAGCATTTCTCTGACTATTTGTGGGACCAGACCCATGGCTTAATGACTGATTGGTACTGAAGTATTGGAATCCCCTTCACAAAAACTCTTCCCCTCCATAAAAAGCCCTTTTTCCCCTCATCATCCATTTTCCTTTGCAAAAATCCCCTTTTCCTAAGTTTAAAACATATTTTACCTAGGAAAAGTAAAACCCCCTTGATTAATTCCCTTTTCATACAAAAATACCCAAAAAACCCACAAAAAAATGATTTATCCTAAGTATAAGTGTTAAATTATTATGTTGGGAATCACAATGAAGAAATTCCGCTCAAAAATCATATTTTACACTATGCCTAGTGTATATTACATTCACACACATTCATTTCATATTAACATTTAACCTAATGTATTAATTCCACTATATACCCCCATCCCGTACTATATTAATTCATTATATATTAAATAACCCAAACCCATATTTTATGTTTAAATCTATGTTTATTATCCCCACGTGATATATTCCCCGCTTCCCGTAGGTTTAAAATATCCTTTTTATATTAACCCACCTAATGCTTACTTTACGCCCGCTTCCATTACATTTGCTATGCAAAACATTAAAACTTGCATATCCGCCTATCCCTTTAACATTAAACTTTATGTTAAAAACTTTTTTTTCAACATATAAGTTTTAAAAATTGCCGCTTAAATAACTTTCAGACCCCACGCCCATGACCTACAACTCCATTGACTAATCTGAGTCGTTTGCATCCACCCGCCAAATCTAAAGGCCCAGATCTCCCATCACAAATTTAATAGCACGATTGTTAAACAAAATAAGATTTGTGATATAAGTTGTTTCGTCTCGTTCTCTCTCCTCCACGTGTCAAATTTATATTGGATTTCATCCATATCATCAAAGCCATTTACAACTTTTCAACCATGCTATAATCACTCAATGGTAAATCATCCCCCACACCTAAACCATTCACAATTTGAAGTGACAGGTAGTTATTGCAAACAATGTTCAATCAAAATTATTTATAAAACACCAAGATATATGCACTCTAAGCCTTTTGTTGCTATTTTCACTCATAAACCTGTTCCCGACTGAGAAAAAGGGGTTGCCGCCCTGTTTGAATGCAAAAAAACCAACATAAATCATCCAAAATCGTTGCTGTAATCACTGAAAGCTTCTCGACTTCATTTAAAAGGTCACAACATGTTTTTAAAAGCTTTCAAATCCCAGCAGACCTCTTTCTACATCTAAATTCCTAAAAATCACAGGTATTTTTCAGAAAAACACCTAAACCATCCATTGAAAGTAGTATACTGTTTAATTGAAGACTTTTAAAATCTACTTGCCTTAGAAACACCCATATTACCTCATAAAATCATCTCTTCTACAAACCTTGAGAGTTTCACAGTTTCTAAAAGCTATAATTTGTTTTTTAAGCAAAGTTTGATTGATTTAGCCATATGCAAAACTTTAGAAGCCCTCTGAATGATTCAAAGTCTTCCACAGTGCTTAAAAAACCCCTTGGCATAAAGCATTGATTGTCTTAGGATTGTTTTGATCAAAGAAATCTGCGGTAAACCCTTGCTAGCTATTCCTAAGTCTGTAAAAGGTTAAGAAATTGTTTGTTAAAGAAAAATTGATAGTTTGAGTCAGAGAAACCCAAATTTTACCTGTTGCAGCCTAAGAGAAACCTTTGTTATACAAAAAAGAACTTTTGTAAATAGTTTAATCTTACAAAAGTGTGTGACAGACCTACAAACGAAGTTTTAAAGATCAAGAAAGGTTAGATTGTTAAAAACAAACCTATCAATGGCATATAAAAACTCAATTGTCATTAATCCACTACAACATCCTATTGTAGATGTAGAACATACCCCATTGGCTGATGTAGACTATAAAATCACTAATCCGATAACTAAATTTAACCTTCTTGAGCTCCACTGTTGGAGCCAAGAGAAATCTTTGGACCAAGTAGATGATGTGATTATTTGGGAGTCTAATTTGCCCAACTATGTTGTTCCCCACACCTATCAATGCCCTGAGGTCATCAGATTGTGCCAAAATAAATATTCCTCAGATCAAAGAGAAATTATCAATGCTGAAAAAGAAGTTTTGTTCACAATAACAGCTGAATCCATAAACCAAATGCTTCATTTGCAGCCTAAACCCAATACAGTCCCTTTGTCCATTGAAGTTCTAACAAAGTCCTATTTGGAATTAGACTTTCCAAAAAGATTTCAAATATTTAAAACATTCATGCCTTGATATGTAGAAATCCCCAAGCTTAATCCTCCATTTTCATCATCTAAATTCCCAAAAGGAACAAGACACATTATTTCAATGTTGTCTTTTATTCTTGGTTACTTTACTGATGAACATACAGATGCATCTATACTTGGTTTTATGTCCATATTTGTGCCTGGTCAACCCCCTGTAGTCATCTATAATTTTGTTGAGTACATTACTAATAATATCCATGAATAGCTTGTTAAACTACCTACTGGAGGTGTTATTAGATATACTTCATTCCTCTTCCATATGTCCCTCTAATTTCAGTCAAAGAAGCTCACCATAAGTATTTAAAAGATGGATGTGGAAGGAAATCCTCTATCAATTATTTTTTGGACCTCCTTAGTCAGAAAGGAGTCAAAAGAGTTCACATATACATATTTTACTGATTGTTTCATTCATCCATTGGTAAATCTACTTAAAAACAGTGTACATCCTAGAATAAGTGATGAAATCAAGGGGGGTGTTACAGTTGTCAGAATAGAGCAGGACTGGTGATTGGTATATATACCAAAATCACACTGAGATTAGAGTTTTTGGAACAACCCTCATTCCTTATAAATTGCCAAAGTATTTACCAATAAGGTTGTTTGCTTTAGAATACATAAGACAGATCTTAAACTCAGATTCAGTAAATTTATTGGCTGCTAAAAAGAAAACTCAGTTTAAATTGAAGAACCAAGTGGGTCCATTTATATGAAAAAACAGAGAAGCAGGCACAGAAGCAGAAAAATAGTTAGTAGAGTATAAATTCAGAAAAATTTTCCTTTGGCACTATGATCCTTATGGTTTCATAAGTAAAATGAGAGTAAAGTGTAAATTGACTCCCTACATTCATGATAAAAAACCTGACATTGAGAAATTTTCTAATCAATCTGAATGGTTAGAAAATACATTGGTAGAAGTTGATCAACAGAGTTATACTAGTCACATTCTGCAAAATCCAGCTCAGGAAGAAAGAGGTACAAAAATAAATATGGAAGAAAGCTCATACATTGATGAAACTACCACACAAACCAAGTTTAAACTAAGATACAACAAGAAGCCTAAGACAAATCCAATAGATAAAGAAAAGGAAACAATTGAGGTTATAGATACAAAAGTTCCAGATAAAGAGACTGTGCCTCCCATAGAGATGGAAAATGAATAGCAACCTACTACTCCCAACACACAGTTGATCCAGAAACAACAAAGTGTGGAAGTATCTTCATCAAAAAAGGCAGAGGATAAAGATATGGATATAAAGGAAAAGTATAAAGAGATTAAAGCTAAGAATGAGGAAATCAAGAATGAAATATATTCTCAATACTTGAAGCATACTCCAAGGATACAAAATAGACTGCTTTTAGCCTTTGATTATAAGAATAAAAAATTGCTAATGTTAGTACTTCAACCTACAGTGCAAACACCAAAAACAACAGCTGACTATAAAAAGGTTGATTTTGGGGTACCACTCCATAACGTTCATCCCTTGGACCAGGTTGAATTTCACAAACAAATTTTTGAAATGATATATTCTACGATGACTACCAAAGAAATGAGTGTTCAAAAGCTCCAGAATGCTTTGACAAATGTGAAAGATAAGCTCAAGGTGGAAAAAGATTCTTCATATGCCAAGTATTCAAGAATCAAATCGTTGGAGGAGTTAGTAATTGAATTGGGTTATGACCCTAAGAATGTAAAAGGTGCAGAGGAGCTAATTAAAAAGAAAAATTCTAATATTGCAGCACTCAGAAAACAGTTGAAATTACCCCCTACAGAGCACCCACAGGCTAAAGAAATTGTACAGGAAGCAAATCAAAAGGATGAGATGATGAATCTCATATTATATATGACATCACAAATTAAAGAAATTGAAATTGAAATGGACAAACTTGTCCGAGAAAAATAAGCTACTAAAGAAAAAGATGTCCCTGTAATTGTAATTCCTATGGTGACCACAGCAGTACCTTCAACTCTAGCAGAAAAACTAGACCCAAAATTTCCATTGGCTACAGTTAACTCCCATAGATGATGAAGAGGAAGAGAAGGTTGGAGGTAACATCATTATCACATCAGGAGCATATCTAGCACCTCATGAAGATGGAGATGGAGCACTTGCTCTAATGAGAAGAGTTCTTATATGGGCACAAGAAGTTCCAAAGAATCTAACACATAAAAATCAGAGCACACTCCATGAACAATATGTGCCATCATTGATAGATTGTGAGATCTTGAAGATGAAAGAAGAAAAGATGAAGGATGATTAGCATCAGATGATTGGGAGCACACACCCCTACCAATTTCAGAAGTGTAATGTATAAAGGATGTGGATTGATTTTCACAG
Source organism: Pinus albicaulis (assembly GCA_034641835.2). Classification (NCBI taxonomy): domain Eukaryota; kingdom Viridiplantae; phylum Streptophyta; class Pinopsida; order Pinales; family Pinaceae; genus Pinus; species Pinus albicaulis. Next base: position 1,344,821,442 of record CM076577.1, on the reverse strand, counting down.
TGGAAGCAGGGACATAATGACCCCATCTATTATGCACATGAGGATAATCCATGAGACATCATTATCTTTTGGTAAAACCCCAGGGAGGGCACCTGATCCATATTTCGTGAGAGATATCTCACAACATGATTCTCCAAGCATAGATCTAGGAGGGATGGGAGAATTGGAAGACAATGATACAATGTTGGGAGTCTTGGGTAGGCTCAAGGAGGAGGGAGATCTTCTCCCTACATCATCATTACCCACTCTCATTTCATATTCTACGATGTGGGAGGAGAAGCGTGGAAGGAATGACCTTCCAACATGTACCTTTGGCATGAGATATGTCAAGGAGGAGAGAAACCATATGACAGATATTTCTATTGATAGATCATCAACGTTGTCACTATGGGAGATTGATCCAGACTGGAAATCCCAAGTGTTGGTGGATTACTCCAATGATCTTTATACATGCATAATACTTAATGACCAGCTACATGAAGAGGGCTATTCAGTCCAAGAGGGAATCATCTACTATCATGGTAGTATATTCTTATCTAGAGCCTCCAAGCTCAAGGAGAAGTTGCTACAAAGGGCCTATGAAGAGTTCTGTTTCAGCCACGCATATTCCATGAGATTCTACAACATCATCATGAGAAGCTACACTTGGAAGGGCTTTGAAGGAGAATTATATAAGAATTTTCAAAGATGCATGTACCATGTGGAGATGGGGCAGCAACATAACTCTATTAAGGATTTAATTCAGCCATCTCTTTCTCTTTTTGAGAGAGGGGATAGATCTATGCACCACTCCATTTGTATGAGGAGAAATGTTGGTGAAAGAAATGCTTGTGTATCTAATGCTTTATTTGATGAACATATGCATGCTTTTACTATGTTTATGTGGGCCATAGTTCCAAGAAGGAGCATTATACCATATAAAATTGATGGCCATTTTTGGGCCACAAAAATTTCTCAACATGGCCACTCCCTTCGAGGACAAAGGAAGATAATTTTGTATCATGATGGGTGCACTCCAAAGGCACCAAACATATCTCACACTTTCAGCCATGGTGAGATAACTTGGTCAGCAAATAAGTTGATCCAAGTGGATATTGGTGGTCACCCACCTATTCCACTTGGGGCCCCACCATTGTCTCTTTCAGTTTTTCAGTTTCGGCACAACTTACTATTTTTAGCAGTTTTTCAGGTCTTGAACTTCCGCAGCCGTTTTGAGGCCCTAAACGACATTTTTTTGGGAAAATGGAGAGCAACATGGGTCCATGGACTGATGTTGCTCATTCAAAATTTGTAGTCCTCAGATAGATCTTTCTAACGAGGTATGGTACGTGTCAAACAGAGATCGTATGCCAAAGTTACGCCCTTGAGAAGTTGAAACACCAATTTCCCAAACAGGGCCCATAATTTTGGCGCTTCATCTCCTAGGGTCGTAACTTTGGCATATGATCTCCATTTGACGCGTACCATACCTCGTTAGAAAGATCTATCTGAGGACTAAAAATTTTTAATGAGAAACATTGGTCCATCCATGGACCCATGTTGCTCTCTATTTTCCCAAAAACATCGTTTAGGGCTTGAAAACAGCTCCGGAAGTTTAGGACCCGAAAAATTGCTAAAAATAGTAAGTTGTGACGAAACTGAAAAACTAAAAGAGAAAATGGTGGGGCCCCAAGTGGAATAGGTGGGTGACCACCAATATCCACTTTGATCATAAGTGGTGGGGAAAACACTTACCACATCATTATCCAAGGCAGTCAGGAGATTTACTACACTGGTTCCACATGTGGGACTATGACCCACCTCCATATGCACAAATTTCTATTTGTATGTATTTAATTTTGATCCCATACATTGATGATGTACTTATACTTTTTATGGGAATGTATGGAGGGAGGATGGAGGTATGTATGTGCCCTAGGGGATGTAAATTCTCCATTTACCTTATGCTACATATTTCAGGGAGAACATTGGGAAAACCATGTTTTTTTCATTTGAGCTATTGTCTCACTATGGGGTGGATTATTTACATCTCATGAGAACTTTGGAGGAGAAATTCATGGAGGGATGGATCGGTGAACACTTAGCTTATGGAGGAATCTTAACACATGTTGGTGTCACCAATGGAGGAGGAGAAGATTTGCAACACTCACCTTGTCAGTTGCTTGAGGAAAATCAACATTTGTGAAGGGAGGACTGTAATATTCCCAATTAGTCATAAGCTAATTGGAATATTCAATTTTGTTTTATTACTTTGTTTAAAGAATAAAAGAGAAAAGTACGTCCATAATACTCCTTAATAATGAATAAATCAATGCCAAATATGGAAAGTATAAATCTTGGTTGTTAAAAGAAGCACCCTTGGGTGTGAAAGGGCTGGAACATTTTGACTAGCTCAACCTTGATCAAATCTATAACGTTGTCATGGAGGAGTGGCTATCAATGAGGTACAACATAGTTTTAGATGGAGATGTCTTGTGTGAAAGAAGTGATCTCAGTGGAAGCGGTTTAAGGTTTGCAAGATCTTAACTTATAAAAGAAAGAGGATGGCAACATTAGAAGGTTTTTGATGTATATGATATTTTTTCGAATATATGGTCTATTTAGACATATATATTTCTCTTGCTGTTTAACTGAGATTGAATGTTGTTAGCATTGGGTGTTTGTGATCGGGAATCCCACCTCTTCCCATTGAGTAGCTCTTAGGAGAGTTTGTATTGCATTGTCCACCCTCTGGCTCAGGGCCAAGCTTCTTATTTCAACTACAACACAGATCCTGTTGAGTGTTTGATTGTTTTTGCAAGCTGCAGTAAGTGGAGACTAGATCTTTCAGATCTAGGCCATTTCAGAGCTCCTTTTCAATGGAGGAGATTCCTACTTCATTGGGAGGACAATATTGAAGGCTTTGGAGCTCATTTTTAGATCTTGGCATTAGGCAAACCATATTTTGATCCCTATAGCACAATTTCACTTCCAGATCTGCGTTATTTCTGTAGGTGTAGTTGTAGGGTGATTTGGCACACCATTTGGAGAGTTGGTTTTCAAGTGTTGGGGATATGCCCTTCACTTTGGAGATCTATTAGAGGAGGCTATTTTATTGATCATATCAAATCAACCAAATTTTTTATATTTTTATTTTTCAGTAGATCTGCAGTCTTAGATCTCAGATCTACATCTTGTACTTGGTATTTTGCTAAAAAACCCCAAGGGGGTTCTTTAGAGGAGCTTGTATAGTGCATGGATCTGATACAGATCTAACTTTTTATGCACATAAAACCTCTAGATCTGATGTATAATCTACTACTATTACAGAGGCAATAAAATAATGTTGTAAGGATTTTCTAGCTTTTATACATGGTTGCAGCACCTCTTATTGCATGATTTTGTCCATTGGGACTTGTATTTCCCGTTATGCATCTTATGGGCCATCTTTTACATCTAGTTTGATACTGTAAATACATATGAAAGGTCTCCATATTGGCCTCTTGCTTCATAAATAATGATATGTGTTATTGTTCCATCATTTTGCACTATATTCCTGCTTTTCCCATTTGGGAATATTACATTCTTCCTTATCAACCTCCATCTCCATTTATTTCTGTTCTTCTTGGTCTATTTTCATTTCCTTTGATTGTTCTTCTTGTGCTAAACTAGTCGGAGATACTAGTTCTTCCTCTCTAGTAGCAATGAAAGCTGCTATCTCTTTTTCCGATGACTCACAGAGTTCTGCCCAAGAAACTCGAAATCAAACTATTGCATCCATGACTAGTAAACAAAGAAATCCATGATGGGAGAGAACTGGTGGCATCTGACGTGAATGCGGAGTAGACTGTGCCATGTGCTGTAGTTTTTTTAATAGAAATAAAGGCATGTTCAAGGAATGCACCTGAGCCTGTAGAAATCGAAGGTGAGTCAAGATTTTAAAATAATATTTGAATAGAGTTATGGCATGTCCTTCGTAGGTTATGTATTTCACTACAAAACCTACTACTTTGTTCCATGGATATGGTACAAACTTGCGCTTATATCCTTTCCCATATGGAACTACGCTTTGTCCTACCTGCAAAATAGTTCGGGAAACTCCGATGGGGGAATTCTCCAAGAAGACCACTGCTGCCCTTGCTGTCTCAACCCGCTAACTTCTGTGATTACTTCTTCTGTGACGGGAATTTATAATCGTCTGACCCGTGAGAAATTCTCATCCAAATTAAGCACAAACTCCATTTTGATTCCCTTGTCAAACCATTGCAATATATCGAAGTAGATATCCCATCCTGCATTGACAAAAACTTTCCACACATCTGGATTGTTGCGAACCAAGACTGCATTTTTAGGTTCATGTCACACAGCCAGTCCGCCCATCATGTGGAGACTGTAGCATCAATCTGGAACAGAAAACCGTTGGAGAGAGTGGTGGGTACCAAATTTTGAAAAAACAACATGGTGACAAATGAGGGGTAGTAACAGTAAATACAGATGGTAATTCTCGGGAAACGAAGAAAATCATGGAAAAATATGGTAAGTATGATGAATGGAATAGTAATTATTTCATATGATGTGGAAAGAACTAATCAGTCCGTATCGTATACGTGTTGCAGATCCCAATACATCTTTAATGATTATACAGAATATGGTAAGGATCATAGGGTGTACCACACACGAAGTTGTAATAATGGCTTTTGGAATCACCATTACACCGTCGTTTAGTTATGACGGTCCCCCCCAACTTAAAAGTTTTAGTCTGTGACATTAATTTCTTTCGCATGGAATATTTAATTAAATCCATAAAAATCAAGTGGAGACATACCTGGTGGCCTACTTAGAGGAAGTGACGGTTGGTAAAATGATGATGCAGTAATGATGCAGATGGAGTAACTGCAGTGCGAGTAGCAACATCTGGAGTAATAGCAATGTGAGTAGTAGCACCCAGAGTAACAACAACGAGTAGTGGCATCACGAGTAGTAGCATCCGGAGTAACAGCATCCAGATTAACAACATCAAGTAGCAGCATCACAAGTAGCAACATCTACAGCAACAACATTTGGAGTAACAACATGACGACTAGCAACATCCTGAGTAATAACATCTCTAGTAGCAGAACCTGAAGTAACAACATCTGGAGTAACAACATGACGAGTAGTAGCATTTGGAGTAACAACATCTGGAGTAACACAATGACGAGTAGCAACATTCGGAGTAACAACATTTGGAGTAAAATCATGACGAGTAGTAGCATCTGGAGTAAAAACATATGGAGTAACAACATGATGAGTAGCAACATCCAGAGTAATAGCATCTCAAGTAGCAAAAACCAGGGAGTAATAGCATCGAGTAGCAACAACCAAGGAGTAACAACATCATGAGTATCAGCAACCGAGTAACAGCATCATGAGTAGTAGCAACCGAGTAATACCATTATTAGTAGCATCAACCAAGTAATAACATCATGAGTAGCAGCAACCGAGTAACAACACCATGAGTAGCCCCATCCAAGGAGTAACAACATTGATACTTCAAAATTTTTTAAGCTCTAAAACATTACTCCTTAGTAGTAACTCCTGCAAAAAGACAACAAGTATATATATATATACACGTTAAGAATTCTCTATTCTTTATTTTATATATATATATTCTTTTTATTTTTCTCTTTTATTATTATATTTTTTTAGAGCGAGGATTTAGAGGAAGAGTTCTCTGCGCTGATAACCTTCAAACCAGATTTCATAGAGAGATGTTTGATGAAAGCATCATTAGAGGTTGGGTGGTGGTATAATCTCAGGCGATGTCCATTTTATATGAATGAAGCATGTGTATCATAAATTGTAACTAGCCTGACTGTTGCATTATCAAATACAACGTCCACCTCATAAGGTCCCATCCAGCGAGTGTAAAGCTTTCCCTTAAAATCCTTAAAACGGGAATCATAAAGTAATGCCCAGTAACCCCTATGAAACACCTTGTTTTTGATAAACTTGTCGTGACATTTCACTCTTTGCTGATGAATAGAAGTAGTCCTCTGGACAGCCATTGAACGGATTTCATCTAGTTCATTAAGCTGGGCTAGTCGGTGTTTCAGGGCATCTGACAGATCCAAACCAACTTCAAGAGCTATTCTGAGCATACTAATTTCAAATTTTATTGGAAACAACGGGGATTTCCCATAAACCAACTCAAATGGTGAAAACCCAATTGTGTTCTGCCATGTTGTTCTGTATGCCTAGAGAGCTTCAGGTAGCTTCTAAGCCCAATCCATACGATGGTATGCCACAGTTTTTGTCAATATATTTTCCAATGTCTTGTTTGTGCTTTCCACTTGTCCATTCGCCTGGGGTTGGTATGGAGATGTCACCCTGTGCTTAACCCCATATTTCTGCATAAGCTTTGCTATCATGTGTGATGTAAATTGTGCTCCTCCATCTGAAACAATCTCTCTTGGAGTACCGTAATGAGAAAAAATTTCTTCAAATAGAAAATCTGAAACCACCTGCTCTGTTGCTTTCGCAACAACTTTGGCTTCTACCCACTTAGTCAGTAATCAGTGTATACCAAAATATGAACCTTTTTCTGGGAGGGTGGGTTGAAGGGTCCAATGAAGTCGATACCCCATTTCTCAAAAGGTTAGAGGACTATTTTTTGTTGCAAAGGAATTTCATCAGCTTGACCGGGTTGCCCCATGCACTGGCAACTATCACACCTCCTGACATAATTTTGTGCATCCTAAAAGATATAATGTCAGTAATATCCCATTTGTAGCACCTTATGGCCTATTCTTTTATCTGCAAAATGCCCCCCACAAGGGCTGTCATGGGCAACCTTCAGTACTTCATAAATATCATCCTCAGATACACAACGCCGAATCTTCTTATCGGCTCATGTATGAAAGAGGTACCCTGCTATCCAAGAATATCAGGCACTGTGATGAATAATTTCTCATTGTTACCTGTATGAAAAATGATGAGGCACCTTCCCTATAGCAATATAGTTAGCAATATCTACATACCATGGAGGATTAGTAGAAATTGCAAAAAGATGCTCATTGGGAAAACTATCTTCTATAGGTGTGCATTCATCATTGTTATCAATTCTAGACAGAAAATCAGCAACTACATTATCTTTTCCTAGTTTGTCTACTATTGTGATATCAAATTCTTGAAGCAATATCAACCATCTTGTAATGCGTCCAGGAGTGATAGGTTTATTCATCAAATACCTTATTGCTGCATGATCAGTATGTACAAAAGTAGGATACTAGGTGATGTAGTGCCAGAACTTGTTGATAGCATAGATGACAGCAAATAATTCTTTCTCCTTCACCGTGTAATTAAATTCAATAGGGATTAAATTCTTGCTGACATAGTAAACTGCATACGGTATTTTGTCTACCTGCTATCCTAAGACTGCTCCTATTGTTGTCTGAGAAGTATCAACATGTATGTGAAATGGTAATTCCCAATCAGGTCCTTGAAGGATCAGAGCCTTGAAAACCAGCCCCTTATTTTCATAAAATTTGCTTCACAGTCTTTAGCCCACAATAATTCTGCATCTTTTGTTAGCAATTGAAAAAGTTGATGTGCTATTTTAGCAAAATTTTCTATAAAGCTTCTGTAATAACCAACACAACCAATAAAACTACGTACCTATGTGTGTGTGTTGGGTACCGGGAAGTGCAATATTATCTCTACTTTTTCCTGATCAACTCGAATTCCAACAGCTAAGAGCAAATGTCCCAATACTATTCCTTCTTCCCTCATTATATGGAATTTGATTGTACTCAGAGATACATGGGTCTGCTTACATCTTTTGAGTACTTTTTCCAGATTTTCCAATCCTTCTTCAAATGAGTTTCCATAAGAAGTAAAATCATCCATATAGATTTCAATGTTGTCATCAACTAAATCAGAGAAAATTCCGAGAATTTCCCTCTGGAAGGTTGCAGGAGCATTACACAGGCCAAATGGGAAGACCTTGCATGCAAATGTCCCCCATGGGCATGTGAAAGTTGTTTTATCCTGATCTTCTAGGGCTATCTAGATCTGGTTATACCCACTAAACCCGTCTAGGAAGGAAAATAAATTCTTCCCAGCCAAGGTGTCCAGGACTTGGTCAATGAATGGCAAAGGGAAATGGTCCTTTTGAGTTGCCTTGTTTAGCTCCTTGTAATCTATGCAGATCCTCCATTTACCATTCTTATTGGGAACAATAACTAGCGGAGATACCCATTGGCTATCCGAGATGGGGTAAATGATACCTACATCCAATAATTTCTATAATTCTTCTTTGACAATGTTCTTTAGAGTAGGATTCATTCGTCGTTGGGGGTTGTCTCACAGGGCGTAGTCTTCCTTAATATAACTATGATGAGTACATAAGTTGGAAGGGATTGCCTTCATGTCGGTATAATCCCAGGAAAAATCTTCCTAATGGTCTTGAAGGACTTTTAAAAGCTGCTTTGTCTGGGATTCTGACAGATTCGGGTCTCACAGCTCATAGCAGATTCTAAAGCTTGACGAGTTGAATTGGAAATAGAACCAAGATCATTAATAAAAGTGTTAATGGTATCGTCCTTAATTTCTTTTTTGAATTGAAGGGCCTGCCCAATGGTGAGGATTGGTCTAACTTCTTCATTTTCAGGTTCAGGCTCTTCTATTGGTAGAGGTCTCTATCTATCTAATAGCGTTTCAGATGGGCTAGGTTCCGCAGGAGGGCAGAGAGTAAGCTTCTTTGTAACCGTCCCATTTGATATAATCATATGCCCAGATCGACACCTTATGTAGGCATCTACGGTTGCGAGCCAAGGTCTTCTCAAGATCAATGGCTGGCCACCAACTGAGGATCATGTCTGCAACACAAGGAGGTCCATAGGATAGTGCCATGAATCCACCGAAATAGTCACATCTTTCAATTTCCCTACTGGTTTAATTGTAGACCTATCTGCTAGTTCCAAGATAATAGGGGTTTGCTAAAATTTGTCGAGACCTAATGCATTCATTGTTTCAAAGGTAATAATATTGATGGAAGCACCCAAATCTACCAGTATTTTTGGGATTTCAGCCCCATTGATTTGTACTATTCGAATTGGGTTTCCTGGGTCTCCATATTTTACAGGCATAGTTTTTCCTAGCATGATGTAGGATAGTCTACCCATCACATGAATGGTTAAGTGATCCCTTGGTTTCTTCCCATATTTCTTAGAGCAGTAATATTTGATAGTTTTTTCATATATAGGTACATCCCTCATAGCCTGAAGCAAGGGTATTTTCACAAAAATATTTTTCAATTCCCCCAAGAAGTCAAACTTTGCTTAAGGGTTTTGTTTATTTAGGGTCAATCTTTTAGGATATGGTGGAGTGATTAGATGACCCTGGTTTAGAACATGTTGCGGAGGTGTTTGATTTATCATATTTTGGTCTGGTTTATCCCGAACTATCCTTTGTTTTGGTTCTATAACTTCACTGTCAATCTATTCTATGATAATAGGTGAAGTGGGAGCATTTACTACCCACCCAGATTGTAAGTTTATCTCATTAAGTCCTGCGGTACAAATGCTATAATATGGAAGGTTAAGACTGTCTATTTGTTGACCCATTTATTATTAGGATTTGGATTGGGCTCGATAGGAAGCTGGGGTCAAAGGGATGGGTTTCCTGGAGGTACACTGGAGGGAAACTGAAGTTGTTGTTAAGGCATGTATTTGGGAAATTTCCCAGTAGGAGAGGGTCCACGCCAATTCTGATTCCATGAAGCATTCAAACTGGTATGGGGAGCCCATTGTTTCTAGGGGGGATATTGATATTGAGACCACATAGGTGAAAAAGGTACAGACTGAGGACCCATATTAAAATTATTAAAATACTGATATGGGTCCTGAGGCATACCTGGATTCATAGCTGGTGGTCAGGTTTCCATGGTTTTTTCGGCCCCATGAAGCACAATTGATCTACCGTATTTTCTTCACTTGCTCCTTGAAAAACTGCCTTCAGTCCTGGCAAGGAAGGGCATGAACTAGTTGCATGAGTCTGTTCACAAATTGTGTAGGCTTCCACTGTGTTTGATGGGCATTATTTCAAAGGATGCTTCTTTCTACACCATGGGCAGAATATAGCCATAGTCTTCTCCAATTCTATTTGTTTCTTTTTTTCTTGCAGAGTGTCCATCTGGGCGGATAATGTGCTTAGGATATTAGTCCTCAGGTTTTCCAGTAGCTTTCCGATTTCTGCCTTTGTAACCCATCCACCAGAAGTCTTTAATGACCGAATTCCTTGTCCACTCCTTGTAGCCCCATGTGAACACTAAATTCACAACTCACAGATAGTGTCGAAGTCTTCTTTCGAAATGTCCCCTTTCCTACTATGTTCAGATGTTGCAGGGAATATTCCCTAAGTGCTTGGAGAAGGATGATCTTCATAATATCTTTATCCAGGTCACTATGGCCTGATATATACAGTATATATTTGAATCGTTCCACACAATCTTCCATGTTATTGTCCTCTTTCTGTACAAACTTAAAAATTTCCTTCTTAATGTCACAAGATTCACAGTAATCTTCTTATTTATCCAAAAATATTTCCTTCATTGCATCCCATGAGGAAATACTCTTTCCTCCTAGACCCATGAACCACCACAGGGCTATCCCTTTTAAGGTAGTAGGAAATATTTTTAGATTTTGAGCATCAGTGATATAATCATACCCTCGACAGACATTATCAAATTCAAAGAGGAATGTATCGGGGTCTTCAGAAGAAAGCCCATGAAAATTAAGCAGAGTCGTTAAAGGAATGGGCTTCATCGGTGCATCACCTATAATGTTTCCAATTGGAAAAACAACAGAAGAACTTGTAGGTGCCATAAATATCCTCCAATACTCACCCGAGATTTCAGCTGGTTCTGCGACTGGTACTAGGGGTGATTTGACTATAGGAGGTTTCACAACACTCTGTTGTTCTCGTGGTGATGCAAAATCCTTCAGGAAATCTCTTTCCAAATCAGAATTTCTTAAATCAATTACAGGAGGCTTCACAACACTCTCTTGGTCTCGTGGTGACGAAATCCCTTTCAGAGGTTCTTCTTCCCAATTGGAATTGCTCAGTTCTTTTGACCCTCTGCTTGTTATTTCTTCCCCTTCTTCTGACAACAGGGATATCTCCTCCATTGATACTTTATTTATTACTCCTTCTGTTGTCGAAAGGGTTTCCTATGGTACCGTGGATGGCACTGGCTACTCAACCAATTTCCCTTCGGACTTCATTTGCACCCTTACCCTGACAGCAGCATAAGAAGATGCCTCAGATTTAGCCTTTGTGATGATCTCCTGGATATATGTCGTCCTTCCCAAATCCATTCCTTTCTTTGGGGCTCTTCCTTTGCCCATCGTATTGAGATCTTTCTTCATACAATTGGTGGGAATAATTCATTAAAATAACAAAAGCGCTCAGGACGCGGAGTAGGACAGATAGCTTCCTCCCTGGGACGAGAGAGTAGGTTCAAATAGAAAATAAAATAAACTAAAAGAAAATCAAATTTCATGACCTGAAGTAGGGTGATGAAATACCCTCCCTAGAACGAGAAGTTGTCCCTTTCAAAAAAATAATCAAAAAGTAGAAAAGTTGAATACTATGCTCAGGACTTTGAGCAGGGTAACAAATACCCTCCCCAAGACGAGAGATTGGTTCTAATGAAAAAGAAAAACAAAGAAAAACAACACACTATGCTTAGGACTTGTAGTATGGTAATGAATTCCCTCTCAAAAACAAGAGATCCATTCTAAAAAAACAGTGGAAAAACAAAGAAATCAGAGCACTACCCTCAACACTTGGAGCAAGGTAACAAATACCCTCTCCAAGGCGAGAGATTAGTTCTAAAAACAATGAAAAGTGAGAAAACAAAACACTGTGCTCGGGACTTGGAGCAGGGCAATAAATTCCCTCCCTAAGATGAGAGATTGACCCTTCGATCAATTGCAGATCGTGTTCTTGCACCTTGTTATCCTTCCCTGGCAATGACGCCAAAATGTTGGTGTCTAGATGTGAACAGATATCCGAACCCTTTTTCCACATTAATTATTAATCTGGGTGCATTAGTTATTTCAAGACTAACGCGCACAACATATGCAAGAGCAATAACATAATCTGCTATTGAATCACAAGCTTAATTAATGAAAGTAAGCAACTACTGTAACAACAATTAAATATGGATTGCAAGATCTTAAAGGCATTCACAACAATTACAGAATTATAGTAGAACAACAATTACAATAACAAACCAAAATATGAAATCAATAGAAGGAAAATAATGCAACACCTGATCAGAAGAGTGGGCCCAATTCTCTATTTAGGGCTGCGGTAAACTCACAACTCACAATTGGAACATCAAAACGCTATGCATTCAATTAATTGAAAACGCTTCTGTTACAATAAATGTCTCTTCTTGCTTAACCCCCAATTCACAGCCCTAAGGCCCTCTTTATACAAATGTTAAGAAAATCAGATATTTCCTCTAACAACTAAATATCTACAATTATACATTTGTTATAAAAGCAAACTAGTTGCCAAAAGGAAACCATGAAAAGCCTCAAATAGAGCTGGGGTAAGATGGAATCTGTTGCGTTGTTGCAGCAGGTTGAGATAGCGCTGAGAATTAGGAGTTGCTCCATGGCTCACAGCTGTAATCCCTTTACATTTTCCAATTCTGTGAAAATACCAGAGTTAATACTTGCAAAGGTAAAACCTCCACGACTATTACTTCATTAATCAAATATTCCATATAATATAGTGGAAAGGGGTTTACCTTGTGTGTTTTAGAACAATTAATGATACAAAGAGATAGAAAGGTGGGCAAAAATGGGAGAGAAAAGTATACAGATTTGGTACCCAACAATGATCTCAATATATCATTTTCAATCAAAAATAAATAGCCAATAGAGAATACCACATTATGATAACATAATCAAATTTGAAAATGCACATTCATATAATAAGAAAATTTATAAATTGTGTTAATTATTTTCAAAATGAAATAGAACATTTCATCCTTAAAACAAATGTGTACTTAGTGTTTTTCCCATCATGTTCCTTGTATCTCCAACTATTGTCCTTAAATGATCTATCATGAATTTATATTACGTTACAAATGTCTCCCAAATACTTAAATGACCACTTAATGAGTAACCACCTCTAGTGTTGTTTTTATCTATCAATGTAAGAACTTTAGATTTCTACCTTTGTTTTCAACATCTTTTTGAGGCCTACTTGGTTTATAGGACTTTTTCTAAAATAACCAGAATTGAACATCTAATTTAATTAGGAATTTGGTTGAAAACATTGAATTTCTTATGAAACCTTTTGGCTTCATTTTAATTTAATGGGAAATAAGATATCTGAAGAGAATTATAGCCATTTATGTCTCTGACTTTATTTCCAATGGGTTATATCTTAGAGAGTATAGGAGGAAATGTCTTTATTTCCAATGGATTATAGCTTGGAGAGTCTAGGAGGAAGTGTCTTCCGTCTTTTGTAGCATGTATTGCACATACCCAACTTATGGTATCCATTAAATTCTTTCCCACCCCATATGCTTTGCACTTATAAAATAAATTCTCTGTGTTTTGAATGGATTTTAGCTATCAGAATTGGACTTGATTCTTTATATTTATTCACTCTTCTATATATTTCAAATATGAATGTTAGATTTCTTTTCGAACTGTCAGATATTGAGCATGACTATTTTGAAATTGATGTCAAATATTTGAGCATTATTATTTTGAAATTGATATCTTTCCATTTGAATTGATATTAAATTGGAGCTAAATCCTATATGAAAAATATTGAAAGAATAAAATTATTATTTTCATATTAAAATAAAACCAGGAAAATCCAATTTCTAAATTTCAAGTTTTATTCCTAACTTCATGCTATGGTATAAAGGCTAAGTAAAACGACCCATATTCACATGGTTTTTTCCACTTGACATAACTAGTATTGTATTAGGGAGTCCTTACTTGTATGATAGGAAAGCAGTCTTCTATCATGATGAGAACAAGTATCATTTATGAAAATATGGCAAGGAGTTCATTGTTAAAGAACATCGCAAGAAGACAAACATTGCTTTGGTAAATGTTGGACAGGTAAAGAGGCTGGTAGATTCAAGTAAGAATTTTATTCTTCTTATGATTAAGCCTAAAGCTGATATTGATCATGAATCTTTTGAGGGATGTGTTCCTAAGTTGAAATCGGACTTATATGATGTGTTTAATGGGCATCATGAGATGTTTCAGGAGCCAACAAGATTGCCTCCAAAAAGGGAAATTCAACATGAGATTCAATTGCAACATGATTGTCCTCTTCCAAACATCGGTATGTATCGCATGTTGATAATGGAGAATGCTGAAATAAAGAGGAAAATAAAAGAGATGTTGGATAAAGGAATCATAAGGCCAAGCACCTCTCTATGCAGTTCACCCATAGTCTTGATACCAAAGAAAGATGGGACTTGGCGCATGTGTGTAGATTTTCGAGCTTTCAACAAGATTATGGTAAAAAATCCTTACCCACTCCCAAGAATAGATGATTTGCATGATCTGCTGAAAGAATATTTTTTTTGACTAATTTAGATTTACGAAGTGGATATCATCAAGTAAGAATCAGAGAAAGTGATATATGGAAAACTGCATTCAAAACCAAACAAGGACTCTTTAAGTGGCTATTTATGCCTTTTGGTTTATGTAATGCACCGAAAACTTTCATGCGAGTTATGGAAAATTTTTCGAGATCATTCCTTGATGAATTTTTTATTGTGTACTTAGATGAAATTTTGATTTTCAGAAAAACAAGAGAAGATCATGTGTTTCATGTAAATAGAGTGCTTGATATTTTGAAGAAAGAGAAATTGTTTCTTAAGATGTCAAAATGTGAGTTTGGAAAGACTTATTTGGTCTATTTGGGACATATTGTAGAATGAGGAGAATTGAGGATTGATCCTTCTAAAGTGAAGGCCATTGTGAATTGGCCCACACCGAAAACAGTTACCGAGGTAAAAATTTTGTTAGGTGCAACTCAATATTGGAGAAAGCTTATTGCTAACTTTTCTTCCATCGCAGCTCCTATGTGTTATCACTCCAGTAAATTCTTAAGTTTTGGGATTTTTGTTTTTAGTCAAAGAATACTAGAGGTAACCACAAACCTACTTCAAACTCTAGGATTTAGCCTTCCTAGGATTCAAAGAGGGTTCTCTCTTTCAAATTTATCTTTGTTATCTGGTAGATATTAAGCTAGTTATGAAAGTGCAATTTTGGTTTGGTTTTGTTTGATTTGGTGGGAAACAATCACTTGGAGGGGTGGATAGAGGGAAATATACTTGTCCATTGGGCTATGGGGTCTAAATCAAGCTAACAGAACTAGGATCAAGGCCTAAAAGGTCAAATGTCTTCAGGGAAAGATAGATATCACTTGGAGATCTTGGAAAGTTGTTTTTTGAGGTGGTATGATCGGGATAAAGGGCACTTAAGGATCCTTTGATCCGGAAAAGGGAAGTAGTAGATAGAGGCCAATGGGAGAGGGAGCAATTAAGGGTTCCCTACACCGGAAGTCAGAAGAAAACAAAGAAATGGTAACTAGTTAAAAACAAGGTTCTATTAACATGTCCTGTAGTAATACTCCTAGTTATACATTCAGATTTAGAATTAAAACACAGATGTATGCATGTAAAAAAGAAAGATACAATGACAAGTTTAGGGAGTACTTCACTCCAGATAGATTATCAAAGGGATCCTGAAGTATGATGCCAAATAGTTGATCCAGTCTGCTACTCAAAATCGAAACACACAGCCTTCAAGTAAACAAAATATCTATAGTAATCTCCAACAAATTTATTCCACCTCAAATACTTCTAAAGTTGACGTATTTATACATAATGTTTTACAAAATATCCTAGAAGACTTCTACGAATTAACTTAGGAAAATAAAACATCTTTACAACAAAAATAGGGACAGTTTCTTAAGAAATCAGCAAGTTGTCCTATTTTATTCAAAAGAAATAGAACTGTTTTGATGACAAGAGGCTGTTGGTTGTTTATGTGTCCTACTTGCTGGCTGTTAAATATTTTTAAGAATCTGAATTTCCTTCATTGATACTCTTTCTCACTAATACTCTTTCTTACTGATACTCTTTAACCTTCAGTCAAACTACTTTACTGCTGTAAAAATTTGTTTTGACAGTGAAAATAGAAAACTGATTTTTCCTTTTACATTTGTTTGTCTTTCCTTCTTCATAAAAAGTCAATAAGTGCTTGCCAATCCTCATTTTTAGGAATTTGAATATTTTTTAGTTTCCTAAAATTCTCATCTGCTTCAGTATACTTAGCAAAGGTTGGCTTGATGACAAATAGGTGTTTGATTTCATGTTGCAAGTAAAACAAATCTTCAAAATTCTTCAATAAGACTTTCCCTATTGGAATGCCTTGCCCTTGTGGCTTATTTACCTGTTCTTTGGAAAATTCCCTTATCTTTTTGTCATAATCATTTTGAGGCATTAGCTTTTCATTAAGAACCATGATATCAGGCAGTCCCTTTTCCCTCAAATTTGTGAATTTAACCATGAATCTAGTTATAGCAGTATTCATAGTTTCACATTTCTCTTCAAGCTCTCTCATCAAATTTCTTTTTGTGGTAACTTTCCTAATTTCTAGGATAGTTGTTGTCCTGTCATTGATTTCTATTTCTTCCAATTCCTGTCTATTCTAGATGTTTAAGAAAGTGATAAGCCTTACAGCTTGCTCTGGTTTATCAGCTAATTCAGCTTGTGTCTTTTGTATCTCTGTTTGTGCTACTAATAACAACTCTCTTTGTTCATAAATTACATGTATTGATGTCCATACATCATGAATGGCTTCAATAACATTATTACAAAGGTAATTTTTTACGTATGCTATTTTTTCTTTCAATGTTAACTCATCTTGTAACTTCTTTAGCTGCTCACTTAATCTGATGTCTTTCTGCTCCTGTGTTTTGGCATTTATATAAGCCAATTTATTATAACTCTCAATATTTTATACCATTTTAGTCAATCTGTTGATCTCATTTGTCTTCAAAGACATCTCTTCCATTTCTTTTACTAGCTTGTTAGCTTCATTTGTATGTTGTATTGTAGTTGAAGATAATTCAGTCGCTGAAGTTGTGGAAGTAGTCGCTGGTACTGCAGTTTCCAGTGGCTCTTTGGGTGCCAACTTTTCACCTAAAGTTGAAGGCACTGCTATGGTGATAACTGGAATGATTGTAGGAATCTCTGGTTCTTTCACTGTCTCCTTTTCTTGGACAAGTTTGTCCATCTGTATTTCCACCTCTTTGACTTGGGTTGTTAACTGAAGAACTAAATTCATCATTTCATATTTTTCACTTCATTCCTGGAGGAATTATTTTGTTTGAGGATGCTCTCTTTGAGGAAGCTTGAGCCGTTTCCTCAAATTTGCTATATCTTCATTTTTATTTTTGATCAATAATTCTACTGCTTTGATATTAGAAGGATCATATCCCACCTGTAACACTAGTTCTTCTAAGGCTTTTATCCTTAGATCCTTGGCATACAATGAGGCTTTGTCCATCTTCATTTGATATTGCATGTTGAAGATGGTGTTTTGGAGCTTGTGAGCACTCATAGCTTTTGTTGCCACTGTGGAATATAGAATCTCTGAACTTTGTCTATGAAACTCTATCTGATCCAATTCATGGATGGCATCTGTATCTATTTCAAGATCAACTTTCCTATTGTCCAACACTATCTTTGGCACTGCTCCTTTGGGCTGTAAAACTAACATAATAATTTTTTTACCTGAGTAATCAAAGGTTGATAACAATCTGTTTTGATTACCTGGATTTTTCTTTAATAACTGAGAATATATTTCAGTTTTGATTTCCTCATTCTTAAGTTTGATTTGCTTGTATTTCTCTTTAATATCCAAGTCCTTTTCCTCAGCTGCATGTGAGGAAGATGCTTCCATACCTTGCACCTTTCCATTAACTGTGTCTTCTCTCTATTGTTTTCTTCATTCTGATTGGGCTCATTGATAATCACAATAGCCACATTAGTATTTGGAAAATCTATATTGGTGTTCAAAGGTTCTGTTTCTTCCACATCTATTGTCACTTTTTCTTTATCTGATGAATATAATTTGGGCCTTTTGTTATAAATGATCTTGAACTTTGTTTCTATTGTGGTTTTTGCAATATAAGCTCCCTCTTCTCTAATTCTTTTAGTGGATGACTCTGTCTGTTTGGAAATTTCCAAAGTGTGACTAGTATTCCTTTGGTTTACTGCCTCTGTTAAAGTGTTTTCAACACACTCAATTTGATTAGAAAACTTTTCTATTTCTGGCTTTGATTCATGGATAAAGGGTGTCAATTTACATTTTACCCTTAGTTTACTTAATATCCCTTATGGATCATAATTCCATGGGAAAATTTCTTCAAATTTAAATTCCAACAATTTCTTGGTTACTGCTTTCTCTACATCTCTATGGTTGCATATAAATGGCCTTATCTAATTCTTTAACTTGAATTGGGTTTTCTTTTTGGCTTCCATGAAGTTAATAGAATTAGAATTAAGGATCTTTTTGATGTATTCCAAGGCAAAGATCCTCATTGGAGGATGTTTAGGTAACTTGTAAGGTAACAAGTTTGCCCCAAAGACTCTGATTTTAGTGTATTTCTCATACAAATACCAGTCACCCACTTTTCTTTGCTTTGATAGTTGCAATATCTTTTTCATCTCTTCACTTATTCTAGGCTGCTCTGTTTTGGTCAACATGGTAATCACTGGAAGTACAAAAAACTCTGAAAACTATGAATAGCTGAATTATGTGTAGTCTTTCCTGAGCATGGATGCCCAAAAGATGACATATAAAGGATTCCATTCAATATCAATCTTTTGAATGGAAATTGGAAACTTAGCTGATTGGAAAAATAGAAACATGTGGAAAATATAGGAGGTATATCTGAATACTCCTTCAAGATGTAAATTAGTCAATTGATAGTGAATACCATCAGCAATGAAACCAACATAGTCAAATATAACTGAAGGTGATTGACCAGGAGAAAAGGTAGACAAAAATCCTAAGATAGACTCATCAATGAACTACCCATGAATGAAGGAAAGCATAGAGATTATATGTCTTGATCCTTCTGGGAAATTTTCAGTGGAATATGGAGGATTTATCGTTGTAATTTCTACATGGGAAGGCATGAATGTTTTAAAAATCATGAACCTTTTAGGAAAATCTAAGCCAATGTATAGCTTGGTGAGGGCCTTAATAGACAAAGGGATTACTTGGGGGTCTGGTTGAAGCTGTAACATTTGGTTTATTGACTCTGCAGTGATGGTAAATAGGACCTCTTTATTGGCATTCACAATAGCTCTTTTTTCAGGAATATAGTACTGGTGACATAATCTGATAATCTCTTGATAAGGGTGAGCCAATGGGACCACATATTTGGGCAAATTGGATTCCCAAATATGGATTTATTCATATTTATCTAGAGATTTTTCAAAGCACTAGTTATGGATATCTAACAGATTGAATTCAACTATGGGATTAGCTATTTTATAGTTTATATCAGTAAGGGGAATGTGTTTAATATCAAAAACTGGGGGTTGTAATGGATTGACCACAATTGCAGTATTTGGAGTTATGGCAGGAGTAGGTTTAGGAGCTTTAGAACTTTTAGGCTTGCTTGCACTCTGTTTTTTAGGCATCTTGATTTGCTTCTGTAAGTTTAAACAATTTGTAGAGGCAATTTTATTATAAAAGAGGCTTAATTGGGAAAATTTGGAAAAATCTTTTTTGGTTTTCTACACAATTAGGTTTTATCAAAGAATTTTTGAGGCTTTAAAACTAGTCTAAGGCAGAAAACATGGGTTTTCTGAGTTTCTTGACTGAGAAATATGGCTTAAAAACTCTTTTGAATTGGTTGGATAGGCTTAAGGTACCTACAGAGGATTTTTGGCTTGTCCCATAGCTTAACATAGTTCATTAAACCATTAAAAACTCACAAATTTCTTAAAAAATGATGCGCTACAGAAAAAAGGGCTTCGGGGAAAATTTTGCCAAAGTTTGTGTAATGATCCTTTTTCGGAATTCTCAAGATTCTATTTTAGAGATGGAATACAGAGGAATTTAATGGATATGTTACCCTTCAAAGAAAGGGTGAGATCTAGAGGCTACCTAGCCAACTGTAGACTCTGTCTATAGAACTTGGAATAACCCCTTTTCGGGAATCTCAACAAGGTCTTCAAGAAAAACGATGTATAAGGAAATATGAGAAAGAATAACACATATTAGGGCTGGGATCCCCTCATTTATGCTGTATGTGACTTATATATGGAATTTCATCAGAAAAAAATCAGTTTAAGCACATTAAACACATCTCCCACTGTCAAGACTAGCTAGAAATCAACCAAAGAGAAGGGTTGTTGTAACATGAAAACTCTCCCATCAGAATTGTGAATTTTTGACTGAAGCTCAGAGGAGGACAGCCAAGGATATGATATTTCAGAGTTTTAATGGTAAATCAGATTTATATTTGAGCTTATTGCCTCTACAGTAGATTACAAAAAGAACTAGGACAAAATCCCTTTAGAAATTAGAGCTACAACTATGAAATAAACTGCAGACATACATAGGCAACGTTATTTTTCAGATGGTTCAGATATTGTACATTAAATTTCAGATATATAACATATGTATTGATAAAAACATCAGATCTAATATAGATCTGGAAACTATATGACTTTAAGAACAAGATCCCTTTGGAATTACATCAAAATATTGCATAATAAGCTGTAGATATGAATTACAAATTGCAGTGCTGCAGAAAACCCAGAAATTTCTGAAGATAAATTTATTACTAAAAAGATCAGATCTATGGAGACATGGATCAGCAACCCAATCCATGGATCACCAAGGGAAGGCAAGCCTAACACCAAGAGATCTTCCTCCAATCTGATAGCAACTGAAACAAGAAAATGCTCTCACAAAATAACGCAGTATTGAGCAGAAACTGCACTGAGGGTGAAGGAGACTGAATAAAATGAATGAAATTGCAGATCAGATACAAAATATGAATAGAATCTCTCTTTGGAGGTTGAAGAACACACTCCAACATAAAAATCCTCTCAAAACAAGCTAGATCTAAGTAGATCTAGAACACCACTTGTTGCAAATGACAGCAGCTGCAAAACCCTCAATGGGACAGCGTTGCTCATGAAAATGTCGCTTGGTCTCAAACCAGATAGTGGCTCATTTCAGTAGAGAACTCCTCCAATGATCCTCAAGGGAAGAGATGAAATCCATAAACAGGAATTCCAATCACAATCCTACACTAAACAACAGAGAATGGTATTTGTCTAAGAAGATAAATACTTCAGAAATATAATCTATTAACAACCCTCTCTTGTTGCCCTCCTTCTCCTTTTATAAGATGAGAAAGCTCTTGCAAACCCTAAACCACTTTGATGAGTTGGCCCTTTTCACATTAGAGGCTCCCTTCTAGAACTACGCAGTCCCTTTTGGAGATGCAATGAACCTAGATAGCACAGTTGATTTGGTTAAGGTGGACCCAGCCTTTAGCTCAAACCTCTTTCACACCTGCAAGTGATTATTTACATAGCCCTGATTTGTCTTTGTTCACATGGGCATTGATTTAATTATACTTTTTAGGATTTTTACATGTCCTCCTTTATTCATTTATTCATAAAACATAAATTAAATCAAAATTGAATGTTTCCTCTTAGCTAAGGCTAAGAATGAACATTACAGTCCTCCCCTCCAAAATGTTGCTTGTCATCAAGCAACTGACAGGGTAAGAGCTGTAGTTCTTATCCTTCTCCATTGATGGCACCATCAAGGATCAAGCTTTCATCATGGATTAAGTGCTCACCAAGCCAATACATCAGAAACTGCTCCTCCAATGCTAACATGATACGTGCATAGTCTACCCCTTCAGGAGTGTAAAAATCAACATAAATAAACATGGGTGAAGCAATGTCACATCTGAAACATGTATCATGAAGTACAGGATAATGTTCCATCCCATGTGGTACATGTACACTGCCTACTTTTTGTCCATACAAACCCATAAACAAAGCCAATATGTCATCTATGTATGGAAGAAAAATCACATACAAGCAAACTGAAATGTGCACTTGAGGAGGTGGGTCACAATCCCACATAAGGTACCAGCGTAGTGTACTCCTTGTTTTGAGTATATCTGAGTGTGATAGGTGGTACCCCCACCACATCTTTGCTGCATGGGTCACTTTGACAGGGCTGAAATTTAAGCCTTCATTAGGTGCCTTTGGGAAGCACCCATCATGATAGATAATCTCCCTTTGCACCTCAAGGGAGTGGCCAACTTTGGAATTTTTATTGGCTTCACCAATGCCATGAGATCTACATGTAATGTCACTCCTTGTAGGAGCCATGGCCTGATACATATGGTAAGAGAATGTGCCAATTCAGAAAAATAAACATGCTCCATAAGATCAGATTCCTTACCATTAAAGTCTCCCACACACATAGAGTTAGGCATGGGCTTTCCTCCTCTTTTAAGAGAAGAAAGAGATGGCTGAAATTTCTCCTGCATAGGATCCCTTGGCTGCCCCATCTCGTTATAACTATTTCACTCTTGTATGTGCTGATATAGTTCCTCCCAATCATAGTGCTGATGGAGTTCTTCCTCCATGCCCTCCCAATCAAAACTCTTCAAGATTAGGGAGTAGATTTTTGCTGACTGCATATAGTTGGAAAGGAACTCTTTGTGTGCTCTTTGTAGTATCTCTTGCTTAAGATTGGAGGCTCGAGACAAGAATACTTTACCAAGATGATAGATGACCCCTTCATGGACCAAATAGCCTCCTCCTTGCTTCATGCCATCTAATATCATCCCGGTGTGCAGATATTTAGAGTACTCCACAAGGAGTTGAGACCTCCAATATGGATCTACACTTCTCAACAAGGACAGTGATGTTGATGCATATATGGTGGTGCTTGCCTTGTTGCTACTTGTTTCTTTTGCATTATACATGCCAAAATTGTTTGTGGGAAGGCTGATCCTCCCCCTTGCTTCCTCCAACATCGTTGTGACTCTCTCTTCCATTGTTTCAGCACTTGGTGAGGCTTCCCCCAAAGAATCTAATGGCAACCCAAGTGGCTTGCCATGATGTAGGAATGTTCCTTGCAGCATTCTCATAAAAATGAGAGAAGGAACTGTGAGGTCCTTGCCCCCACTGCGTAATTCCATCTTTGTTGTGTGGGTGGAAACATCAAGTGAAGGGTAGGTGTGCATGGCTTGAATGATTTGTTGTTTCCCACTCTTCAAATCCACCCATTCCATCTGCAAGGCCTTCCAATCAGTGGTGACCTTTGCCAAAGTAATAAACCACTGGAAACCCAAGATGATGTTGGTGTATGTATGTCCACTACAAAGAAATGGTCCTCCAAGGTGTAGGTTCCCATAGTCACAAAAATTGATGGAACATACTACATGCACTGCATAGTTCTAGCTCCCAGAACCAAAACAAAGAACCCATCAAAAGTATCAATAGGGATCCCTCTCCTCTGCACAAGGTGAGAATCAATAAATTTGTGGGTTGCCCCACTGTCAATCAGAATCGACACTCCTTGGTTCATAACTGAACCTTGCACTCTAAGGGTCAGATACTTGGGCACTCCTCTCAAAGAAGCAAGAGTCCCAATGGTTGGAGAAAAGCCTCATTCTTCTTCTCTGGATGATGATTGATCCTCCTCCTCATCATCTCTAGAACTGTGACCTCTCCTAGGTCCATCATTTCCCTCTTCCTCCTCACAATCAGAGAAGACTTCAATATAGTGTGCTCTTCCAGCAGCACATCTATGTCCCGGTACCCATGGCTCTTGACTAGTGAAACATAATTTATTTTTCCTCAACTCCCTCCGGAGATCAATGTCAAGAGGTTTCTTCAGTGAGCTCTCCTTGGGTGGAGCAGCTTTCCCCTCCTTACCCTTAGAAGAGTGAGTGGTTTTTCTTGGGAAGGTTGCCTTTGCCCTTGGCAAGGCATCTTGAAGATCTCTAGTTCTCTCAATGGCATCATGCAGAGTGGTGGGCTTGGTAGACTTGACCAACCCATGCAAAGGTTCTTCCAGGCCATCAATGAACATGTAGACTCTCCTTTCTACTGATAGATCAGGGACCATTACAAACAACCTCAAAAATTTAGAGATAGACGCTTCCACATCTCTTGTCTGTTTAAGCTTTGCCAAGCTTATGAAAGGGGCCTCTGGATCTTTCCGATCAAATCTCTCCACTAGTCTCCTAGTGAACTCAACATAAGTGGAAACATTGTTGTGCCCCAATGTAGAAAGTCCATGAAACCACCAGTTGTGGGATTCTCCCTCAAAATGCAGCGCAACAATCTTGATGGCTTCTGGTTCAGGCACATTATTCAACTGGAAATAGATTTCCAACTTCTCCACCCATGCTTTGGCAGAACAAGAGGGGGATCCATCGAACTTAGGAAAGAAGAACCTGCCCATAGTGTGGTGTCTCCCATGAAGGAAACCTCCATCTCTGTACTGTTGCCATGGCCTGCTCCAGTCCTTGATATGGCAGAAGTCTTAAAAGCTCAAGTTATCCTTGAACTTTTGACTTTGTGAGTCATATTCTATAAATTAGCCTTCTAAAGAGGTTGGCTCTTGTAGCCCTTCATTCTCTACAGCCAAGAAGGTAGGAATTGTAGAGCATTGTGAGATCTGTGGAACTGGTGGCAAGCTCACAGGTTGACCAATCCCAAACTGAGACATATTAGAACTTTCTATGGTATCATCCTCAGTTTCTTTTTTGAATTGAAGGGCCTGCCTAATGGTGAGGATTGGTCTAAATTCTTCATTTTCAGGTTCAGGCTCTTCTATTGGTAGAGGTTTCTATTCGTCTAATAGCGTTTCAGATGGGCTGGGTTTTGCAGGAGGGTAGAGAGTAAGCTTCTTTGTAACCATCCCATTTGATATAATCATATGCCCAGATCGAAACCTTATGTAGGCATCTATGGTTGTGAGGCAAGGTCTTCTCAAGATCAATGGATAACCATCAATTGAGGATCATGTCTGTAACACAAGGAGGTCCATAGGATAGTGCCATGAATCCACCGAAATAGTCACATCTTTCAATTTCCCTACCAGTTTAATTGTAGACCTATCTGCTAGTTCCAAGATAATAGGGGTTGGCTAAATTTTTTCGAGACCTAATGCATTCATTGTTTCAGAGGTAATAATATTGATGGCAGCACCCAAATCTACCAGTATGTTTGGGATTTCAACCCCATTGATTTGTACTGTTCGAATTGGGTTTCCTGAGTCTCCATATTTTACAGGCATGGTTTTTCCTATTATGATGTAGGATAGTCTACCCATCACATGAATGGTTAACAGATCCTTTGATTTCTTCCCATATTTCTTAGAGAAGTAATATTTAATATTTTTTTCATATATAGGTACATCCCTCATAGCCTGAAGCAAGGGTATTTTGACAAAAATATTTTTCAATTCCCCTAGGAAGTCAAACTTTGCTTGACATTTTTGTTTATTTAGGGTCAGTCTTTCAGGATATGGTGGAGTGATTAGACGACCCTAGTTAAGAACAGGTTGGGGAGGTGTTTGATTTATTATGTTTTGGTCTGGTTTATCCCCAACTATCCTCTATTCTGGTTATATAACGTCACTGTCAATTTGTTCTATGATAATAGGTGAAGTGGGAGCATTTACTACCCACCTAGATTGTAAGTTTATCTCATTAATTCCATGGTATAAATGCTATAATATGGAAGGTTAAGAGTGTCTGTCTGTTGGACCCCTTTATTATTAGGATTTGGATTGGACTAGATAGGAAGCTGGGGTCAAAGGGATGGGTTGCCTGGAGGTACATTGGAGGGCAACTGAAGTTGTTGTTAAGGCATGGATTGGGGAAATTTCCCAGCAGGAGAGGGTCCATGCCAATTTTGATTCCATGAAGGATTAGAACTGGTATGGGGAGCCCATTGTTTCTAGGGGGGATATTGATATTGAGACCACATAGGTGAAAATGGTATAGATTGAGGACCCATATTAAAATTATTAAAATATTGATATGGGTCCTGAGGCATACCTGGATTCATAGTTGGTGGTCAGGTTTCCATGGCTTTTTTAGCCCCATGAAGTAAAGTTGATCTACCGTATTTTCTTCACTTGCTCCTTGAAAAACTGCCTTCATTCTTGGCAAGGAAGGGCACAAACTGGTTGCATGAGTATGTTCACAAATTGTGCAGGCTACCACTATGTTTAATGGGCATTCTTTCAAAGGATTCTTCTTTCTGCACTGTTCTCAGAATATAGCCGTAGTCTTCTCCAAATCTATTTGTTTCTTTTTTTCTTGCAGAGTGTCCATCTAGGTAGATAACGTGCTTAGGATATCAGTCCTTAGGTTGTCTAGTAGGTTTCCGATTTATGCCTTTGTAACCCATCCACCAGAAGTCTTTAATGACCGAATTCCTTGTCCACTCATTGCATCCCCTCGTGAACACTGAATGCACAACTCACAAATAGTGTCGAAGTCTTCTTTCAAAATGTCCCCCTTTCCTAGTATGTTTAGAAGTTGCAGGGAATCTTCCCTAAGTGCCTGGAAAAGGATGATCTTCATAATATCTTTATCCAGGTCACTATGGCCTGATATCTACAGTATATATTTGAATCGTTCCACACAATGTTCCACGTTATCATCCTCTTTCTGTACAAAATTAAAAATTTCCTCTTTAATGTCACGCGATTCACAGTAATCTTGGTATTTATCCAAAAAGACTTCCTTCATCGCATCCCATGAGGAAATAGTCTTTCCTCCTAGACCCATGAACCACCACAGTGCTGTCTCCTTTAAGGTAGTAGGAAATATTTTTAGATTCTGAGCATTGGTGATATAATCATACCCTCGACAGACAATGTCAAATTCGAAGACGAATGTATCGGTGTCTTCAAAAGAAAGCCCATGAAAATTAAGCAGAGTCGTTAAAGGAATGGGCTTCATTGGTGCATCACCTATAATTTTTCCAATTGGAAAATCAATAGAAGAACTTGTAGGTGCCATAAATATCCTCCAATACTCACCCGAGATTTCAACTGGTTCTACAACTAGTACTTGGGGTGATTCAACTATAGGAGATTTCACAACACTTCGTTGGTCTCGTGGTGACGCAAAATCCTTCGGGAACTCTCTTTCCAAATCAGAATTTCTTAAATCAATTGCAGGAGGCTTCACAACACTCCCTTGCTCTCGTGGTGACGAAAACCATTTCAGAGGTTCTTCTTCCCAATTGGAATTTCTCAGTTCTTCCGACCCTCTGCTTATTATTTCTTCCCCTTCTTCTGACAGCAGGGATATCTCCTCCACTGATACTTTATTTATTACTCCTTCCATTGTCGAAAGGGTTTCCCATGGTACCATGGATGGCATTGGCTACTCAACCGATTTCCCTTCAGACTTCATTTGCACCCTTATCGTGACAACAACACGAGAAGATGCCTCAGATTCAGCCTTTGTGATGATCTCCTGGATATATGCCTTCCTTTCTTTGGGGGTCTTCCTCTGCCCATGTTAGTCAGATCTTTGTTCATACAATTGGTGGGAATAATTCATTAAAATAACAAAAGCGCTCAGGAACCAGAGTAGGATAGATAGCTTCCTCCATTGGACGAGAGAGTAGGTTCAAACAGAAAATCAAATAAACTAAAATAAAATCAAAGTTCATGACCTGATGTAGGGTGATCAAATACCCTCCCCAAAATGAGAAGTTGTCCCTTTCAGAAAAATAATAATATAGCATTGAATTAATTGAAAATGCTCCTATTAAAATAATTGTCTCTTCTTGCTTAACCCCCTGATTCATAGCCCTAAGGCCCTCTTTATAAAAATGTTAAAAAAATCAGATATTTCCTCTAACAACTAAATATCTACAATTATACACTTGTTATAAAAGCAAACTAGTTGCCAAAAGGAAACCATGAAAACACTGAAATAGAGCTGGGGTAAGATGGAATCTGTTGCGTTGTTGTAGCAGGTTGAGATAGTGCTGAGAATTAGGAGTTGTTCCATGGCTCACAGTTGTAATCCCTTTACATTTTTCAAATATGTGAAAATACCAGAGTTAATACTTGCAAAGGTAAAACCTCCACAACTATTACTTCATTAATCAAATATTCCATGTAAGATAGTGGAAAGGGGTTTACCTCATGTGTTTTAGAACAATTAATGATACAAAGAGATAGAAAGGTGGGCGAAAATGGGAGAGAAAAGTATACAGATTTGGTACCCAACAATGATCTCAACATTTCATTTTCAATCAAAACTAAATAGCCAATAGATAATATCACATTATGATAAAATAATCAAATTTGAAAATGCACATTCATATAATAACAAACTTTATAAATTGTGTTAATTATTTTCAAAATGAAATAGAACATTTCATCCTTAAAACAAATGTGTACTTAGTGTTTTTCTCATCATGTTCCTTGTATCTCCAACTGTTGTCCTTAAACGATCTATCATGAATTTATATTACGTTACAAATGTCTCCCAAAAAGTTCAATGACCATTTAATGAGTAACCACCTCTAGTATTGTTTTTATCTATCAATGTAAGAACTTTAGATTTCTACCTTTGTTTTCAACGTCTTTTTGAGAGCTACTTGGTTTATCGGACCTTTTCTAAAATAACCATAATTGAACATCTAATTTAATTAGGAATTTGGTTGAAAACTTTGAATTTCTTATGAAACCTTTTGGCTTTATTTTAATTTAATGGTAAATAAGATATCTGAAGAGAATTATAGCCATTTATGTCTCTGAATTTATTTCCAATGGGTTATATCTTAGAGAGTCTAGGAGGAAATGTCTTTATTTCCAATGGATTATAGCTTGGAGAGTCTAGGAGGAAGTGTCTTCCATCTTTTGTAGCATGTATTGCACGTACCCAACTTATGGTATCCATTAAATTCTTTCCCACCCCATATCCTTGGTACTTGTAAAATCAATTCTCTGTGTTTTGAATGGATTTTAGATATCAGAATTGGACTTGATTCTTAATATTTATTCACTCTTCTATATATTTCAAATATAAATTTTATATTTCTTTTATAACTGTCAGATATTGAGCATGACTATCTTGAAATTGATGTCAAATATTTGAGCATTATTATTTTGAAATAGTTGTCTTTCCATTTGAATTGATATTAAATTGGAGCTAAATCCTAAATGAAGAATATTGAAGGAATAAAATTATTATTTTCGTATTAAAATAAAACCAGGAAAATCCAATTTCTAACTTTCAAGTTTTATTCCTAACTTCATGCTATAGTATAAAGGCTAAGTAAAACGACCCATATTCAAATGGTTTTTTTCGCTTGACATAACTAGTATTGTATTAGGGAGTCCTTACTTGTGTGACAGGAAAGTGGTCTTCTATCATGATGAGAACAAGTATAATTTATGCAAATATGGCAAGGAGTTCATTGTTAAAGAACATCGCAAGAAGACAAACATTGTTTTGGTAAATGTTGGACAGGTAAAGAGGCTGGTAAATTCAAGTAAGAATTTTGTTCTTCTTATGATTAAGCCTAAATTTGATATTAATCATGAATCTTTTGAGGGATGTGATCCTAAGTTGAAATCTGACTTATATGACGTGGTTAATGGGCATCATGAGATGCTTCAGGAGCAAACAAGATTGCCTCCAAAAAGGAAAATTCAACATGAGATTCAATTGCAACATGATTGTCCTCTTCCAAACATTGGTATGTATCGCATGTTGATAATGGAGAATGATGAAATAAAGAGGCAAATAAAAGAGATGTTGGATAAAGGAATCATAAGGCCAAGCACCTCACCATGCGGTTCACCCATAGTCTTGATACCAAAGAAAGATGGGACTTGGCGCATGTGTGTAGATTTTCGAGCTTTCAACAAGATTACGGTAAAAAATCCTTACCCACTCCCAAGAATAGATGATTTGCATGATCAGCTGAAAGAAGAATTTTTTTTGACTAATTTAGATTTACGAAGTTGATATCATCAAGTAAGAATTGGAGGAAGTGATATATTGTGAATTGCATTCAAAACCAAACAAGGACTCTTTGAGTGGCTAGTTATGCCTTTTGGTTTATGTAATGCACCAACAACTTTCATGCGAGTTATGGAAAATGTTTTGAGATTATTCCTTGTTGAATTTTTTATTGTGTACTTAGATTACATTTTGATTTTTAGAAAAACAAGAGAAGATCATGTCTTTCATGTAAATAGAGTGCTTGATATTTTGAAGAAAGAGAAATTGTTTCTTAAGATGTCAAAATGTGAGTTTGGAAAGACTTCTTTGGTCTATTTGGGACATATTATAGGACGAGGAGAATTGAGGATTGATCCTTCTAAAGTGAAGGCCATTGTGAACTGGCCCACACCCAAAACAATTACCGAGGTAAGAAGTTTGTTAGGTGCATCTCACTATTGGAGGAAGCTTATTGCTAACTTTTCTTCCATCGCAACTCCTATGTGTTATCACTCTAGTAAATTCTTAAGTTGTGGGATTTTCATTTTTAGTCAAAGAATACTAGAGTTAACCACAAACCTACTTCAAACTCTAGGATTTAGCCTTCCTAGGATTCAGAGAGGGCTCTCTCTTTCAAATTTATCTTTTTTATTTGGTAGTTATTAGGCTAGTTATGAAAGTGCAATTTTGGTTTGGATTTGTTTGATTTGGTGGGAAAAAATCACTTGGAGGGATGGATAGAGGGAAATCTACTTGTCCATTGGGCTATGGGGTCTAAATCAAGCTAAGAAAACTAGGATCAAGTCCTAAAAGGTCAAATGTCTTCAGGGAAAGATAGATAACACTTGGAGATTTTGGAAAGTTGTTTTTTGAGGTGGTATGATCGGGATAAAGGGCACTTAAGGATTCTTTGATTCGGAAAAGGGAAGTAGTAGATAGAGGTCAAATGGGAGAGGAAGAAATTAAGGGTTCCGTACACCAAAAATTAGAATAAAACAAAGAAATGGTAACCAGTTAAAAACAGAGTGCTATTAACATGTCCTGTAGTAATACTCCTAGTTATACATTCAGATTTAGAATTAAAAGACATATGTATGCATGTAACAAAGAAAGATACAATGAAAAGTTGAGAGAGTACTTCACTCCAGATAGCTTATCACAGGGATCCTAAAGTATGATGCCAAATAGTTGATCCAGACTGCTACTCAAAATCGAGACACAACATTCAAGTAAACAAAATATCTATAGTAATCTCCAACAAATTTATCCCACCTCAAATAATTCTAAAGTTGAAGTATTTATACATAATGTTTTACAAAATATCCTAGAAGACTTCTAGGAATTAACTTGGGAAAATAAAATATCTTTACAACAAAAATAGGGACAATTTCTTAACAAATTAGCAAGCTATCCTATTTTATTCAAAAGAAATAGAACTGTTTTGATGATAAGAGGTTGTTGGATGCCTATGTGTCCTACTTGCTCGCTGTTAGATATTTTTAAGAATCTAGATTTCCTTCATTGATACTCTTTCTCACTAATACTCTTTCTTACTGATACTCTTTAAGCTTCAGTCAAACTGCTTTACTGCTGTAAAAATCTATTTTGACAGTGAAAATAGAAAACAGATTTTTCCTTTTCCATTTGTTTGTCTTTCCTTCTTCATAATAAGTTAGTAAGTGCTTGCCAATCCTCATTTTTAGGAATTTTAATATTTTTTAGTTTCCTAAAATTCTCATCTGCGTCAATGTTGTGTAACCAGCTCCAAAAATAGAAGAAAAGAGATATGAACGCCTTAGAAATAAGCCACTTCGAGGGGGCAACCTACAATACATTACATAAATGAACAATTCTTGGATGATCCAATTTACAAAACCTCCTTTCTATATATAGGAGTCCATGGCGCCCTAATGTAATCCTAGTGGGCCACAATGTAATCCTAGCCGACCTAACAATAATAATTTAAGGGCACAATAATAATAAAATGTGGGTTACAAGGGTACAATAATAACAATAAGGGGGTTACACTAACAACAATAAGGGACTATACTAGTAACACAGGGACCTAACATGCCCCTCTCCTTCAAAAAAGTGTTGTTCTCAACAATTGAGTAGCTCTGGGTGCTTCTGTATAAAATTCTCATCCTCCCATGTAGAATCTTCAGTGGGTAAGTTCTTCCACTTGATGAGATATTCTGAAATTGATCGATTCCATAGTTGTCGAGTTCTTGTTTCTGTGACTGCTTCAGGTTCCAATATGATTTTTCCTTCCTCATCAAGTTCTGGTAATAATGTTTAAACTGGAAGATTTTCACCGATAACCTTCTTTAAGCATGAAACATGGAAAATTAGATGTACTCGCGAAGAAGCAGGAAGCTCCAATTTGTATGCCATAGTACCAATCTTTTGCAACACCTTGTAAGGACCATAGTACTTTGGCGATAATTCATTATCCTTCTTTTCTTGCTTGAGGGACATTTTTTCGTATGGTTGTAGCCGTAAAAATACCCAATATCCTACATCAAAACTTCTCTCGCTGCGATGTTGATCTGCCTGTTGTTTCATTCGATTTTGTGCCAAATTCAGGTTATCCTTTAAGAGTTGGAGAACTTCTTGCTGATGCTCGATGTGATCTTCCGCTGCTTAAACTTTAGAATTTTCCCTTAAAGATGATGTGATTGATGGTGGATGATATCCATAAAGTGCCATAAATGGGGTAATTTTTGCTGCAGTATGGAAAGAAGTGTTATACCACCATTCAGCAAGAGGTAACCACTTGACCCATTGTGTTTGTTTATCAGATACAAAACAACGAAGATATCCTTCAAAACATTTATTTACTATCTCAGTTTGACCATCAGATTGAGGATGATAAGATGAGCTATGAGCTAATTGAGTACCCAAACAAGAAAATAACTCCGTCCAAAAATTTCAAGTAAAAATGGGATCTCTGTCGCTCACAATAACCCTTGGGCTTCCATGTAGCTTTTGAATTCTATCCATAAATGTAGTAGCAACTGTACTTGCTTTAAATGGATGAGATAATGCACAAAGTGTGCATACTTGGTAAGTCTATCAACTACCACCATGATGACACTCTTTCCTTCAGACTTAGGTAAACCTGTGATAAAATCCATTGAAATCTCCTCCCAACGTTGACTTGGAATGGATAAAGGTTGTAGAAGTCTTGGGGTCTTAATTGTTTCCACTTTATTCTGCTGGCAAACCAAACATTCCGCCACAAAATTTTGAATATCAGATTTAAGGCCATCCCAAAAAAAATCTTTCTTCACCCTGTGGTAAGTTTTTAAAAATCCTGATTGTCCTCCTAAAGGAGAAGTGTGCAATTCCAGAAGAATCTTTTGTTTTAGTTGGGAATTCTTACAAAGATATAAGCGATCTTTGTACCATAAGGAATCATTTTTCCAACTAAATGTATCGGATGTACTAGGATCTTGCTGCAACTTTTGAATGAGTGTCCATACATCTTTGTCCTTCTTCCATTCATCTCTTGCTTCGGTTATCCAATCTGGTTGGATAATAGAAATGGCACAAAGCAATGCTTCCACCTCTTCATTATTTCTTGAGAGTGCATCTGCAACAACATTAAGTTTTCCTTTTTTGTAGATTATTTCAAAGTCATAACCCAACATCTTTGTGACCCATTTTTGCTGCTCTTCTGAAGATAGTCTTTGTTCCAAAAAGTGTTTAAGACTATCATGATCAGTTTTACCTTGAAGTGTCTTCCCATTAGGTAATTTCGCCATTTCTTTAGTGCATGCAGTATTGCTAACATTTCCTTCTCATAAATAGGTTTTTGTAAATACTTTCCTTTGATTGGACGACTTTCAAAAGCAATGGGTCTTCCTTCCTGCATTAAAACTGCACCAATTCCATTTCCTGAGGCATCACATTCCACAATAAAAGTTTTTGTGAAGTTTGGCGTAGCTAAGACCGGTGCTAGGCACATTGCCTTTTTAAGATGTTCAAAGGCCTTAGTTGCTTCGGGAGTCCATGAAAATGCATCTTTCTTCAATAATGTTGTTAGAGGTGCTGCTATTCTCCCATAATTCTTAACAAACTTGCGATAATACCCTGTTAACCCGAGAAATCCTTGCAACTTCTTTATGGTTGTGGGGACTTTCCATTCCTTAATGGCTTTAATTTTTTTAGGGTCTACTTTAACACCCTCGTGAGATACAATATGACCCAGATATTCCACGTCTTGTACTCCAAAGAAACATTTGGATGTTTTTGCATATAATTGTTTCTCCTGCAATAGTTTGAGCACCCTGTCAACATGTTCAACATGATCCTTCCAAGACCTGCTATAGATTAGTATATCACCCAAAAATACTAGCACAAATTTTCTAAGGAAGGGTTTGAAAATGGAATTCATCAACCCTTGAAATGTAGAAGGTGCATTGGTAAGGCCAAAAGGCATGACCAAAAATTCATAATGATCCTCATGAGTTCGAAATGTTGTTTTTGGAATATCTTCGGTCTTCATTCTAATTTGATGATATCCTGAACGAAGATCCAACTTGGTAAAATAAATTGCTCCATGTAATTCATCCAATAATTCATCAATCACAGGAATGGGAAATTTTTCTTTAATGGTGAGCTTATTGAGCTCCCTATAATTTGGACACATTCGCCATGATCCATCCTTCTTGTGTACCAATACTACAGGAGCAGAGAAAGAACTTTGACTAGGTTGAGTTATACCCGCCTCTAACATTTCTGCAATCATACGTTCAATTTCGCTCTTTTGGAAGTAAGGATATCTATAAGGCCTGATGTTTGGAGGAACACTTCCTGGATTCAAATGAATAGCATGATCATGATCATGAATAGGTGGGAGTCCTTTGGGAGTTTCAAACACCTTGGAATGATTGTCCAAGACTTGTTGGAGATCTGCAGAAATAGATGATTTTGATGTTAGAACTTCTAGTGAGCATAATTGTGCAATTACGCCTCGTTGTTCTTTCTTTAGAAGCTTTGTCATGACATTAGAGCTTATTATCCTTCATGGCTTCCCTGCAATACCTCGTAATTCAACTTCCTTTCCTTCTGAAAAAAATTTCAAGAAAAGTTCTTGAAAATTAAAAGCTACCGTCCCCAAAGATTGTAACCATTGTACTTCTAGTACAACATCAGCACCTCCCATAGGAATGGCAAGCATTGGACTAGTCAATACATATTCCCCCATGGTTAGCTTGATATTATGGCATTTTCCAGAGCAATTTATAGTTCCTCCATTTGAAACCATCACTTGACATTCTGGTGCTGGGTATAGGAAACAATTTAATTCCTTGTCTACCTTACAATGACTAAAATTATGGGTGCTACCTGAATCAATCAACACTATTACCCTTTTCTTCTTTATATGTCCTTCTGTCTTGAGAGTTTGAGGAGTGGCAATTCCTGCCAGTGCATTACACAATATGGTCGGCTTCATTTCTTCCTCTTTTAGGGCTGGTTCCTGGTGTATATCCTCTTCTTGTTCATTTTCTTCTTCTTCTTCACAATCTATGTAAAATAATTTCTTCTCAGCACACTTATGACCTTAGTGTATTTTCTATCACAACTGTAGCAAATCCCTTTTACCCTTTCTTCTTCCAATTGTTGTGGTGTCAACCTTGTAGGTTGTGGAAATCTAGGCGTAGCAACACTTCCTTCTTTATAGAATTGAGTGGTAGGCTTCCTTGTCGCCATAATTTTACATTCAACTTTTCTTGCCAACCTGAATGCCTTCTCCAATGAATCAGGTTCCAAAACGCGAACTTCATGTTGGATGTTATTCTTTAAAGTGCCTATGAAGAGATCAATCCTGTGTTCCTCTGGAATATCAGTTACCCTTATATTCAATTTTTGGAAGTCCTCAATGTGCTTCCCCACTAAACCCTTTTGTTTGAGATTTATCAATTGGCTAAAGAAGGTGTTGCTCTTTGTATCCTCATAATGTGCTATCATTTCCTCCGTAAAAATTGACCAAGTGACAATTTTTTTACGGGAGCAAAGCCATCGATACCATACAAATGTATTTTTTCTAAATGTAAAGTTGCAATGCATACCTTTTGTGTGTTTTGCACGTTATGGATATCAAAATATTTCTCCATCTGTAGTATCCATGTTACAGGATCCTTTCCATCAAACTTCCTCATATCCATTTTTGGAATATGGTGGTTCTTCCCGCCAACATTAGAGTTTATGAAATAGCGATTAACATTTATTTTGTTCTCATCATGAGGTTCTTCTACTATATTTCTGCCATTAGGAATCATTTCTTTTTTTAAGCTTGTCATCAAGCCTTCCATGTATGCTTTTAGATAATTCTTCATGTTTTCCATGTTGTCTTTCATGTCATCCATCTTAGCTTCCATGCCATCCATCTTAGCTTCCATGCCTTTCTTCAAACCGTCCATCTTCACTTCCACTCCTTTCTTCAAAACTTCCATTTCATTTTTTGTTGCTCTTTGCGAGAGTGAAATCTGTTGCACTTGCTCTTGTAATTTTGATAGATTATGTTGCAATTCTTCATCTTCATGAGTCATAGTAGAGCCTTATGAAGGCTTAATGGGTGTTGAATTCTTTTTAGGGGCCATTTTAGAATCCAATATTGATATCTATTCTACAAGATGCCCTTGGAATCAATTCAACTTGATTCTTCAAACAAGACTTATGCAATTCGGAAAAAAATACACACCTTTTACTTGCTTTGAAAATCTCGATATTGAAATTGAATTATATCTGTAATTGAAAATATTTGATATCTAAAATTCAGCCCTGTAGTAGCCCTCTGAAGTATCTTTCAAATGCCACAAGTCTGACCTGATTTGGATTCTCCAAGACAAAGTTGTGTCCAATCTCCCACAATGACCTAATTAAGGACTTGTTCAGTAGAGTGAACTTGTACGACTTGCCACGTGTCACTGTTTCGTCCTTTGTCTCTAAAATTGATAGCCACGAAACTACAGTCTGTGTACTTGTGACCAATTTTTACGGAACTCCAATCCGATCCACAGAGAGAGAGTTATTGAACTTTTCCCACGATCACCTCTTTGAGATGAAATTCAGGAGCCTGAAAAAGAACTACCTTCCACAGATCATATCTCCAAACATATTGCGAAAAAAGTTCTGAAATTTTTTGATAAATTTCCTCAGGATTTTGGCTTCGCACCATATTAATTTCAGATTCTGAACCTTTGTAGAAAAAACGTTATAGCGCAAATTCCACGATGACCTATTTAGGAGCCTGAAAAAAGACCTAACTTCCACAGATGATATCTCCAAAAATATTGCGAACCAAGCTCTGAAATTTTTAGGAAATATTCCTCAGTAGTTCGGCTTCGTACCCTAAAAATTTCAGCTTCTGAAACTTCGTAGAATTTTTTTTATAGCAAAACTGCCACGATGACCTATTTGGAGCAGCGAAACCCTAGAATCCAAAGCTCCGATACCAAATGTTGTGTAACCAGCTTCAAAAATAGAAGAAAAGAGATATGAACGCCTTAGAAATAAGCCACTTCAAGGGGGAAACCTCCAATACATTACATAAATGAACAATTCTTGGATGATCCAATTTACAAAACCTCCTTTCTATATATAGGAGTCCACGGGGCCCTAATGTAATCCTAGTGGGCCACAATGTAATCCTAGCCGACCTAACAATAATAATTTAAGGGCACAATAATAATAAAATGTGGGTTACAAGGGTACAATAATAACAATAAGGGGGTTACACTAACAACAATAAGGGACTATACTAGTAATATAGGGACCTAACATTCAATATACTTAGCAAAGTTTGGCTTGATGACAAATAGGTGTTTGATTTCATGCTGCAAGTAAAACAAAACTTCAAAATTCTTCAATAAGACTTTCGTTGTTGGAATTCCTTACCCTTGTGGCTTATTTACCTGTTCTTTGGCAAATTCCCTTATCTTTTTGTCATAATCATTTTGATGCATTAGCTTGTCATTAAGAACCATGATATCAGGTAGTCCCTTTTCCCTCAAATTTGTGAATTTAACCATGAATCTAGTTATA
This sequence comes from Pinus albicaulis, assembly GCA_034641835.2. Lineage (NCBI taxonomy): Eukaryota > Viridiplantae > Streptophyta > Pinopsida > Pinales > Pinaceae > Pinus > Pinus albicaulis. The sequence goes on along the minus strand of CM076577.1, from coordinate 1,344,783,312 downwards.
GTAGTATTCATAGTTCCACATTTCTCCTGAAGTTGTCTCATCAAATTTATTTCTGTGGTAGATTTCCTAATTTCTAGGATAGTTGTTGTCCTGTCATTGATTTTTAGTTCTTCCAATTCATATCTATTCTTGTTGTTTAAGAAAGTGATAAGCCTTACAGCTTGCTTTGGTTTATCAGCTAATTCAGCTTGTGTCTTTTCTATCTCTATTTGTGCTGCTAATAACAACTCTCTTTGTTCATAAATTACATGTATTGATGGCCATACATCATGAATGGCTTCAATAACATTATTACAAAGGTAATTTTTAATTTATGATATTTGTTCTTTCAATGTTAACTCATCTTGTAACTTCTTTAGCTGCTCACTTAGTCTGATGTCTTTCTACTCCTGCATTTTGGAATTTATCTGAGCCAATTTATTAGAAGTCTCAAGATTTTCTACCATTTTAGTCAATCTGTTGATCTCATTTGTCTTCAAAGACATCTCTTCCATTGCTTTTACTAGCTTGTTAGCTTCATCTGTATGTTGTATTGTAGTTGAAGTTAATTCAGTGGCTGAAGTTGTGGAAGTAGTCACTGGTACTGCAGTTTCCAATGGCTCTTTGGGTGTCAAATTCTCACCTAAAGTTTAAGGCACTGCTATGGTTATAACTGGAATGACTGTAGGAATCTCTGGTTCTTTCACTGTCTCCTTTTCTTGGACAAGTTTTTCCATCTCTTTGACTTGGGCTGTTAACTGAAGAATTAAATTCATCATTTCATCTTTTTCAGTTCGTTCCTCAAGGACTTCCTTTGTTTGAGGATGCTCACTTTCAGGAAGCTTGAGCTGTTTCCCCAAAGCTGTTATATCTTCATTTTTCTTTTTGATCAATAATTCTACTGCTTTGATATTAGAAGGATCATATCCCACCTGTAACACTAGTTCTTCTAAGGCTTTTATAGTTAGATCCTTGGCATACAATGAGGCTTTGTCCATCTTCATTTGATATTGCATGTTGAATATGGTGTTTTGGAGCTTGTGAGAACTCATAGCTTTTTTTTCCACTCTGGAATATAGCATATCTAAACTTTTTCTGTGAAACTCTATCTGATCCAATTCATGGATGGCATCTATATCTACTTCATGATCAACTTTCCTATAGTCCAACATTGTCTTTGGTAGTGCTTCTTTGGGCTGTAACACTGACATAATCAATTTTTTACTTGAGAATCAAAGGATGAAAAGAATCTGTTTTGATTACCTGGCTTTTGCTTTAAGAACTAAGAATATATTTCAGTTTTGATTTCCTCATTCTTAAGTTTGATTTGCTTGTATTTATCTTTAATATCCATGTCCTTTTCCTTAGCTACATGTGAGGAAGATGCTTCCATACCTTGCCATCTTTCCATTAACTGTATATTATCTCTATTGTTTTCTTCATTCTGATTGGGCTCATTGATAATCACAATAGCCACATTAGTATCTAGCAAATCTGTATTGGTGTTCAAAGGCTCTGTTTCTTCCACATCTATTGTCACTTTTTCCTTATCTGATGAATATAATTTGGGCCTTTTGTTATAAATGATCTTGAACTATTTTTTCTATTGTTGTTTATGCAGTATAAGCTCCCTCTTCTCTGATTCTTTTAGTGGATGACTCTGGCTATTTAGAAATTTCAAAAGTGTGACTAGTATTCCTTTGGTTTACTGCCTCTGTTAAAGTGTTTTCAACCCACTCAATTTGATTAGAAAAATTCTCTATTTCTGGCTTTGATTCATGGATAAAGGGTGTCAATTTACATTTTACCTTTAGTTTACTTAAGATCCCTTATGGATCATAATTACATGGGAAACTTTCTTCAAATTTAAATTCCAACAATTTCTTGGTTACCTCTTTCTCTACATCTCCGTGGTTGCATATAAATGGCCCTATCCAATTCTTTAACTTGAATTGGGTTTTCTTTTTGGCTGCCATGAAGTTAATAGAATCAGAATTAAGGATCTATCTGATGTATTCCAAGGCAAAGATCCTCATTGGAGGATGTTTAGGTAACTTTTAAGGTAACAAGTTTGCCCCAAAGACTCTGATTTCAGTGTATTTCTCATACAAATACCAGTCACCAACTTTTGTTTGCTTTGATAGTTGCAATATCTTTTTCATCTCTTCACTTATTCTAGGCTGCTCTGTTTTGGTCAACATGGTAATCACTGGAAGTACAAAAAACTCTAAAAAATCTGAATAACTGAATTCTGTGCAGTCTTTCCTGAGCATGGATGTCCAAAATATGACAGATAAAGGATTCCCTTCAATATCAATCTTTTGAAGAGAAATTGGAAACTTATCTGATTGGAAAAATAGAAACATGTGGAAAAGATAGGAGGTATATCTAAATACTCCTTCAAGCTGTAAATTAGTCAAATGATAGTGAATTCCATCATAAATGAAACCAAAATAGTCAAAGATAACTGAAGGTGATTGACCAGGAGAAAAGGTAGACAAAAACCCCAAGATAGACTCATCAGTGTGCTCGTCAATGAACTACCCAAGAATGAAGGAAAGCATAGAGATTATATGTCTTGATCCTTCTGGGAAATTTTTAGTAGAATATGGAGGATTTATCTTTGGAATTTCTACATGGGAAGGCATGAATGTTTGAAAAATCATGAACCTTTTAGGAAAATCTAAGCCAATGTATAGCTTGGTGAGGGCTTTAATAGACAAAGTGATTACTTGGGGGTCTGGTTGAAGCTGCAACATTTGGTTTATTGACTCTGCAGTGATGGTAAATAGGACCTCTTTATTGGCATTCACAATAGCTCTTTGCTCAGGAATATAGTACTGGTGACATAATCTGATAATATCTTGACGAGGGTGAGTCGATGGGACCACAAATTTGGGAAAATTGGATTCCCAAATATGGATTTCTTCATCTTTATCTCGAGATTTTTCAAAGCACCAGTTATGGATATCTAATTGAATTCAACTATGGGATAAGCTATTTTATACTCAATATCAGCAAGGGGAATGTGTTCAATATCAATAACTGGGTGTTGTAATGGATTGACCACAATTGCAGTATTTGGAGTTATGACAAGAGTAGGTTTAGGAGCTTTAGAACCTTTGGGCTTGCTTGCACTCTATTTTTTAGGCATCTTGATTTGCTTCTACAAGTTTAAACAGTTTGCAGAGGAAATTTTATTATAACAGAGGCTTAATTGGGAAAATTTGGAAAAATAGAGTCTCTTTTTTGGTTTTCTTCTCAATTAGGTTTTATCAAAGAAGTTTTGAGGCTTTAAAACTGGTCTAAAATAGAAAACAGGGGTTTTCTGAGTTTCTTGACTAAGAAATAGAGCTTAAAACTCTTTTGAATTGGTTGGAGAAGCTTAAGATACCTACAAAGGATTTTTGGCTTGCTTCACAACTTAAAATAGGTCATTAAACCGTGAAAAACTCACAAATTTCTTAAAAAATGGTGCGTTGTAGAAAAAGGGGCTTCCAGGATAATTTTAACAGAGTTTGGCCTATTTTTGGGACTTTTTGGGCAACTCTCTTGATCAATTTATTTTTAAAATGTATTATCTTTCTTTAAACAAGGTTTTTCTACTTGGTTGCAGGTTGAAAACTCAGAAAAAATACCTGTTTAAATGTAGGTATCGGCTTTGAAAGGGTTTTTACGGTTTCTCGTAGAATTGATGACTTCAACAGCTTATCTGGAGCAAGGCGTAGCTCCTCAATAGTCTTCACGGGTGTAATTTGGAAAATTTCAGAGGTTTTGGGCATAAAAATGGCAACCAGGGGCTTTAGCAGGGTTTTAACATTCGGGAGAGGTAATGTAGTGGTTAAGCACGCAAATAGACTGATAAAAGATTTACCAATTTTTTATTAAAAACATGTCAATTGCATTGAATGTAGGTCTAGTCTGGCGGGAAGGTAGTTTCAGAATGCAATGGACGAAAACAACGTTGGTTATTGCATAGGTTCTAAATGGTAAGTGGTTTTAAGCTCAACCCATACGATCCAATGAGGGAAAGCCACATGGAGGAGAGAGGAATGGGTGAAACCACTCATTTCGTGTGGATTTGGCTTTTGGGCGACCTTTCATATTTTCTATGCGATATCGGACGTTGACCATTAGATTTGAGAATTGGATGCAAACGGCTAGGATTAGTTCGGGAAGGTGCGCTGGATTGAAAAGTGGAACCAGACTATCATATGCAGTGGAAGGGTTTTGAACTTTATGAATAAGCCTTTGTTTAATTCAAAACTTAGGTTATATGATGGTGGAGGGATATTTGGTTTAAAATATATATATAAGGCTTTAACCAATATATATGGATGCGAGCATTTTATACATAGGTTTTAAGGGTTCGTTTTATACATAGCGACAGGATAAAAAATCATTACAAAGGCACTTTAAATGAGGTTTTTAAGCCTTAGACTTAGTATAACATATGGCGGATTAGGTTTAAAACATTTGAAAAATGTTTCACATGTGTGCGCGATAGTATGTTATATTATATAGTTTTTTAACTGTTTTAAACGGTTTTAAACTATAGGGGCAAGGTATTTCAATAAAGATAGTTTATACCAAAGGGCTTAAAATTTGGGGTTTTTTATTTGCACACATGGATAATAGACTTTGGTCTTAAACATTATAATAGTGGGTTTTTGGGGTATTTTAAATATAAGGGAATTAATAACTAGGAGAGGGTATTTCTTAGGGATTTAATAAAATATGTTAAAAGTTAATATGAAAGGGTAGTGAAATGTAAAACAAAATACATATTATCTCTAAGTATAGTATAAAATCAATCATTGTTTATCTTTATATTTCCTTCACTAATACTTCGGATAAATGTAATTTTGAGGGTTTCATGAATGCTTCTGAAGGGATGAAGTTAATTATATGGGATTTTAGCTTTGCTAAGTAAGAATGTGTCTTTACTTAGGAAAAAGGGGTTTTAATGTATGAATGAAGGGTGAATGATGATAGACGTGGGTTTAACATAAGAACTCAATATTTTTAACTAACCAGTCATTGAGCCTTGTGTTCGGTCCCAACAAAAGTCAGAGAAATGGTCTGAGCCTATTTGACTGATAACTTATAATACTGAATACTTATATGGGAGGAGAAATTAGTGATTTTTCCCGATGATCATTTATTACATGCTTGCTCCACTGCTTTCTACCTACCCAGCTTTATTCTAACATTTTTTCTTCATTTTTGCAGGTGCATTTATGCTTGCAACCTTAAAACATTTATTCTTTCAAAGCATAAAACTATCTAAATCTACCTTATTTCATCCAAGGGCTCAGATTAAACTATTGAGCTCCTCATTATTCTCCACCTATCTACTGATTTATCAAGATTAAATAGTTTGATAAATATTTATTCACTATATAAAACATGAAATTGAAAGCATGAAAAGTTAAGATTAAATAGTTTAACTGATCATGGATTATGGCATTTAATGACACTTTGCACATAATCATTATCCTTGCAGTAAAAGTCAGAGTAGTGGCATTTGGACTTGCTCACTTTCAGGTCTTATTTTTTATCTCTTTTTTCTTCTGGGGTCTATATTTTTTCTAAGTCCTTTGATTTTTCTTTTAGGATTTTTTACCCTCTTTTTGATTTTCTTTTAATTATTTTTCATTTTTTCAAAATATGGGAAAAAAATTGCAGAAAGCAAGGTATGTACATAATTACAAGACTATGAAATTCAATTAAAAAATTATGAACCCCATTATTATAGGACCCTAACAGTAGCTCCACATGGGGATGGCATTTCTTGGTGAAATGTCAAGAACTTTGAGACCTAGTAGCCTTTGAATTTTGACTATGATGATCCTGTAAGTGTCTCCTGATTCCTGCAATAACACATATTTATGACATTTTACCCTTCAAAGCTTAGGGCCTTCTCTCCGGGCTTCAAATATGTAAGGCAAACATCCAATCCAATCTAAACTTTGCAATGTATATGTACAATGATCAAAGTGAATAAAAAATAACTATTTTTTAACTCAGGGGAGTAGTAGTGCTTCAACATTTTTCCATTAACTGGTCCTTCCTGCAGATCTGGTCCATCCAATTCTTTCAAAAAGAAAGCATTATTTCCTCTATATCCATAAATCACATAAGTTCCTTTCCATAGGAAATCGAATTTCTCATGTTTACCTTTGTCTTCTCACCTAGAATCCCACTTTAACACTTGGTATCCAATGTAAAAGTCATACTCTTTACTTTTTTTATCAAAAATCTTCTTGATTTTATCCTGGATAACTTGAGATTTAACATAAACTTCTTCCCTTGTTTGTTGCAAGTGAATAGTCTGGTTAATCCTTCTCTGAATATCATTAGTTTCAACATGTACTTCTTGGATAATTTTCATCACTGGCACTCCTAGGGATGATGGAAAAACAACATCCATTCCATAAACAAGATGATAAGGAGATGTAAGTTTATCTACCCATAGGGCAGTGACTAACTTTCTATTCCAAGATTTCTTGTTATCTTCCAGTAAAATTTTAATGATATTTACAAGACTTTTGTTTGAGGATTCAGCTAGGCCATTACACTGAGGGTAATATGCAGTAGAGTGGCCTAGGGTAATATGGTATTTGTGGAAAATGGAAATCATTTTTTTGGATTTGAATGCTGCTGCATTATCAGTAATAATCTTCTGTGGACATCCAAATCTTGAAAGAATGTTATTTTCTACGAAGGAAATAATGACCGTGTCAGTGGCTTGTCTGGAGGGTATGGCTTCAATCCACTTTGAAAAATAATCAGTGGCAGTTAAAATCAACTTATGTTGGCCCAAATATAAAGGGTGAATTTCACCAATGAAGTCTAAACCCCATTGCTTAAATGACATTTCAGTTGAAATAGGCTTTAAAGGTAGGGGTAACAATTTTTTCTTGCCTTCAAAAATTTGGCACTCGTGACAAGAAGTCACAAACTTTTTAACATTAGTGAAAAAAGTAGGCCAGTAGAAACCAGCTCTAAGGATCTTGTCAACAGTAGTTTTCCAATATAAATTCCCTCCACAGTCGCCTACATGAAATTATTCAAGTATTTTATCAGTTTCTTCCTTTAGCAAACAATTCAGTAAGATCCCACTATGATCTCTCCAAAAGAGTACATTATCTAAGATACAAAATCTTACTTCTTTAAGTTTTAGAAATCTAGCTTTAGTACTTAACAATCTAGGAGGAGCTTGTAAATTTGATAGTACAAAGATAATATCTGAGTACCAAGGTGAATCTGAGAAGGCTTCACTGATCATTGGAGTCACCTTCTCTTCCTGGTCATCAACCTGAGCAATAAAATTTATATCTAAGGCATTACAATTAGATTCAGCCATAAGTTTGGCTAATCCTTGACCTTTGATGAGTTTTGTGGGTTTAATTTCTATGTCATATTCTAGGATAGTGGCAATCCACTTACCTCTTCTTCCATCAGGACCATCATGAGTAAGAATGTCTTTTACTACAAAATTAGGGACATAGGAAATTATGTGTGAATAGAGAATATAAACTCTGAAGTCTTTTATAGCCTTTACCAAAGCTAAGGCTTGTTTTTACATAATTTCATACTTCAAAGGGGCATCTCTAAGATTTTTACTAAAGAAAGCTATGGGCTGTTCAAATCCTTGGTCATTTTTCTACAGTAAAACTACAGCAATGGTGTGTTCTGAGGCAAATGAAAAAATTATGAAATCTTTCTTAAAATCAGGACTTATTAGGACTGGAGTTTTGGTTAAGGCTAGTTTGATGGATTTGAATAATTGTTTAGCCTAAAAAATCCATTTAATATCTGAATATTTTTTGAGCATGTTATTCAATTCTCTAATTATGTCAGCTAAGTTAGATATGAATCTTCTTAAAAAAATTATCTTACCTAAGAAAGCTTGTAACTCTTTGATATTTCTAGGTGGACTAATGTTCAAAATTGCTTCTATCCTAGTAAGATATATTCTAATTCCTTATTTTGAGATTATGTGTCCTAGTAACTTTCCTTCTTCTAATCCAAATAGATTTTTCTTAGGATTTAAAGAGATGCCAAATTTCCTACATTTAATGAAAACTTGTCTCAGTTGATGCAAATGTTCATTATCAGTTTTGGAAAAAATAGTAATGTCATCTAAATAAATTACCAAAAAATCATGTATTTCCTTTGCAAAAGCTATGTCCATAGCCCTTTGAAAGTTTTCCCCTGCATTCATTAGACCAAAAGGCATTTTTACATACATAAAAGTGCCCCAAGGAGTGGTGAAAGCTGTTTTGGCGTGGTCTTCTTCTTGGACTAGGATCTGGTTATATCCTGAAAAACCATCTAACAAAGAAATCCTAGAAGAACCTACTACCCTTTGTAATATGTGGTCCATCTTAGGTAAAGGGTAATTATCCTTTAAGAATACTTTGTTAAGATTTCTAAAGTCAACACACAATCTAATTTCTCATGTTTTCTTTCTTTTTGGAACTAGGTTGGAAACCCAACCAGAGTATTTGATTGGTGCAATGATCTGTGCATCATACATTCTTTTAACTTATTTTTCTATCAAAGGTAATATTACAGGGTTAATTATTCTGAACTTTTGTTTGAATGGCTTTTGATCTTATTTTATTAGAATTTTATGTTGGATTACGTTTGTATCATAAGATTTTAAATCTTCATAACTCCAAGAAAACACATCTTGATATTACTTTAAAAGATGAATATATTTATCCTTTTCTTCTTGAGGTAATTTTTTGGAAAGTTTTATCAGTTTAGGTTTCAACTCTGTACCAATATTACATTCTTCTATGTCAGATCTTACTGGCTCCAGTTTTTCTTTTCTAGCTACATCATTGGAGTCAAAAAGATATTATAAGGGGGTTAGGCCTTTAGGTTAGAAATTATCTTTGAGGTTTAAAATGTCAGATTCATTATCAATAATTTCTTCAACTTCTACTTTCTCTAAGCTATCTATGTCAGCTTGACTAAATCTAGTTGGTTTATCAAACTTTACTTTATTTACGTCTAAGTTATTTAAATCTATTTCACCATCTAAGTCTTTATCTATAGTACATCTATCATACAGTTCTGAAATTCTCCTTCATTGTTCATAGACTTGTAAATCTGTTCATCTTGAGAAAATTTTTGCCAATACTTAAGATTATCTAGAATTATTGGCCTATGCTTGACTTCAACAATATATCTGTGATTAAGTTGGAATGGTAAATTGCATGTGCCAACAAAAGTTGCTAGACAATGAGGTTGTATATTTTGTTTTCTAGGTATAGCAAAAAATTTACATTCCAATAAATCATCAGTTAAATCTAGCACAGTATCTCTATATCGGCCTAGTCTTGGATTGTAAACAGAATAATCTCCATTTATTTGTTTTATGATCAACTCTGAATCTCCCACGATTAAAATTCTTTTTCCTCCTGAGTTCCTAATGATTTGAAGTCCAAGAATTAAGGCTTCATACTCAGGCATGTTATTTTTACATTTGAAATTGAGCCTGAAGGCATGACCTTCTGAGTGATTAGTTTCCATGTTTGTTATCCAAACTCCTGCTCCTACTCCTAATTTGTTTACTAAACCATCAAAGTCTAAATGCCACAGGGAATCATGAAAGATATTATCATTATTTGGTGTTTTCTTTTTGTCTATTAGTTTAGTTTGGGTTTCATTAGTTTCAGAGTTACATAAGATAAAATAATCAAGATCAGTTGGTGCAGAATAAATTGGATAGTTTATAGATCTTTCAGCACTATTGACCATATGCTTCATCAATGTTTCTCTATATAACTTCTTAGGCTGACCAAACACCAAGATAGTAGCATAAGACATGTCCAGTTGTAACGATCCCTGTAAATTTTCTCCCCATGAGCGAGAAAGTAACATTCCATATTTAGGAGGGATATCAGCTACTACAATATCCATTAATATGCTCTTACTAAGATACTAAACTAGTGATACACACAAATCTTTGATTAATCCTAAGCATTTAACTTTACTTGAGTCAAATGAAAAAAAATATTTGTAAGGCCTAGTTATTTCTAAATTCAGAGTTTTCATTATGGCTTTTGGGATCAAGTTATGGGAAGCTCGGGAATTTATATGCTATGTAGAATTTGATCATGAATGGTAAGATCGATATAAAATGGATGGAGTGGACTGTTTCCATATTCATGTTTTCAATTCACATCTAGGCCAAAGATCAACTCTGGTTGATCATCATTCAAATTAATAGAATCTTCACCATCATTCATATTCAATGTTTTAGTTATAGTTGATTTGTATAAGTCAGGTTTTACCAATTCAGTCAAAGGAATTGGTATTTTGAACTTAGCAATTTCTGTTTGAATATTAAATGAAGGTTGAGACTTCCTGATTTGAATTAATTCTTCTTTAGTAACTGTAGTTTGGCTTGGTTTGTCTTGAGTTTCTACAGTTATGTTTTTATTTCCAATTGGTTTGATATTCTCTATCTAAGTTTCCTGTGTTTTACTCCTTCTAATCTTCTTTTCAAGTGTTGTTTGAGAGGCAGTAGAAGATTTTTCAGACTTAGAACTATCAGCAGGTGTTTTTGAATTATCACTTTTTGGATCTACTGATTTAGGATCAGCAGAAGGTGTTTTAGGATCTAAATTTGTTGATTTAATAGAGTTGGAAGCTTTTGCTGCAGTGGATTTTTTTGTGTCTTTTGAGGCTTGAGCCACTTCATCAGTAATTTCAACAATTTTAGGACTTGATGCTTTTTAGGACTAGAAATGTTTTGGGGATAATTGGAGCTTTGCTTGTTTTCCCATGGGAGAATTTGCAAAACTTTTGTTTTTGGAGCTTATACTATTTTCTTATTCTAATTTTGGGAAGATTTTTTGATAGAAGACTCATTGTTTTTCTTATTTCTAAGGTTATATTGACTGTGTATTTCATTTATAGCAAAGTCATAACCTTGTTTATAATCAAAGGATTCACTGGACTCTAATTTAAGCTATTGAAGTTCAAATAATTATTGATCTTCCTGAGTGAGGAAAATAGTATCATCATCATCTATTCCCATTAAATGATTCATTGAATCCTCATCTTCATCATTATTCTAAGAAATTTCAGCATAGTTCTCTTGGAATGGTGGCCTTATTGCTTGGTTTGGGGCTGTTTCTTTTGCTTTTCCTTGATTTATGTTTTTTCTAAGGTTGGGATTTCTGATCCATTGTTGATTATCCCACTGGGGTCTTCTTTCTGTATTATCTAGTCTATCCATCATTCTGTAGGTTTTAACCCTGAACAGAAATTATCTACACACGAATCTTATAACATAAATTAAACAATAGCGAGAGCATAAAACATAAAACAGATAAACATAGAGATTTTCCCCTAGATCCCAAATCGGGACGACCAGCCTGATTTTTCATTATATTCCTTTTAGTGTTACAAAAAACATATATATACATGCCGAAGCATACATAAACCCCAATCCATAAACCCTGGATTAGAACATAACCGTAGTTCCCTTGACCGGATCTACAAAAATACCAGGGGCAGAAAACCATCGTACCCCAAAAACCATGTGCAAAACCATGCACAAAACCATGGACGCGGACTACCCACCGGAAATTAAGGACCAATAACACATACTTAGTCGTGGAAAGAATATAACACATACCCAACATTCTCCCACTTGTTGTTTTCTTTCCACAGGGGGTCACAAGAGAGCTTAGTCATTGGCCCAATTCTTCAACACCCATTGTTTCTCTACACCAAGAGAACTTCTGAGTGCTCACAGACTTTGTCAATGCATCTGCAGCATTCTTCAAAGTGTCCACCTTTACCAGCAACACCCTTTTAGCCTCAACCATATCTCTAACAAAGTGATATTGAACATCAATGTGCTTTGTCTTTGAATGATAAGCAGGGTTCTTAGCCAAGAAAATTGCACTTTGGCTATCACAGTCTATCCTTATAGCTTGTTGTACCAACCCCACACTTGAACACAATCTCTACAACCAAACTACTTCCTTGCTTGCATGAGTGGCTGCTATGTATTCTGCCTCTGTAGTTGAAAGCGCCACTACAGACTGTCTTTTACTCATCCAACTGACTGCACCTCCAAATAGGCTAAACACATACCCACTTGTAGATCTTCTTTGGTCCAGATCTCCAGCCCAATCCGCATCAACAAAACCACGAATGTCCAACATTCTTTCCAATCTTGGTCTTCCCTGGTAGCACAAGCCATAATCACTAGTGCCACGTAAATATCTGAAAACCCGCTTCACTGCTGTCCAATGCTCCTTCCCCGGGTTTGACATAAACCTGCTCAATACTCCCACTGCATGTGCAATGTCTGGTCTAGTACAGACCATTGCATACATCAGGCTACCCACTGCACTTGCATATGGAACACGGGACATATACTCCTCTTCTTCTTGTGTCTTGGGACACTGTTCAGCAGACAGCTTTACACCTACAAGAATAGGAACATTCACCGCTTTACTATCCTGCATATTGAACCTCTGCAATATAGTCTCGACATACTTCCTCTGGTTTAACCAGAGCTTCCTCTTTGCCCGATCTCTCTTAATTTCCATGCCCAAAATATAGTTTGTAGCACCGAGATCCTTCATGTCGAATTTGGAGAACAGTTGGGTCTTCAAATCTTGGATAATTTCTTTGTCATTTCCAATCAACAACATATCATCCACATACAAGACCAGATATATAACACAATCACCAATTAATTTAAAATAAACGCAATGATATTCCTTGCTTCTGGTGAAGCCAAGTCCCCGTATATAGGTATCAAATTTCTGATACCACATCCTTGGTGACTGTTTTAACCCATACAGAGACTTCTTCAACCTGCATACCAGTTCTTTCTTACCATTCACCATAAAGCCTTCAGGTTGCTTCATGTAGATCTCCTCTTCTAGATCCCCATGAAGAAAAGTTGTCTTCACATCCATCTGTTCTATCTCAAAATCAAATGCAGCAGCAACAGATAAAATTAATCTGATAGAAGTAACTTTGGCAACAGGAGAAAAAATATCACCAAAATCAATTCCCGGCACCTGGGAATAACCTTTTGCTACCAACCGAGCTTTGTATTTCTCCACCTTGCCTTCTACATTCATCTTCTTCTTAAACACCCATTTGCTCCCAATGGGCTTCCTTCCAGCCGGAAACTCCACTAAATCCCATGCATAATTTTTGTGCAAGGATGCCATTTCATCAACCATGGCCTCCTTCCATAGTTTTCCATCCTCTGAATCTACTGCCTCCCTGACAGTTCTGGGTTCATCATCAATTATAGTTAAGGTAAAACCTGAACAGAAAGAAGATGGACTATACCTTTCTGGTTGCCTTCTTTCTCGAACTGATCTTCTCAAAGATGGAGTTTGTGGCTCTTCATCTTCTGAGTCTTCTTCTGTTGTAGAGTCTGATTCATCCTCCTTTAACTCAAACTCTATCTTCTCAGGTTCCTTTGGTAGGAATTCATTTTTAACAACATCTTTCACTTCTCTAAACACCACATCTCGGCTATACACAACCTTCCTTGTTTCTGGGTTCCAAAGCTTGTAACCCTTTAAACCATCCTTATACCCAATGAAGATGCACCTTTCAGATTTATTATCCAACTTGGTCCTTTTCTCCTTTGGAACATGTACATACGCATCACATCCAAATACCCTTAGATGTGAAAGAGAAGGTTTCTTACTAGTCCATACCTCATGTGGGGTCTTATCCTCCAACACTGATGAAGGTGATCTGTTAACCAGATAGCATGCAGTCTCCACTGCCTATGCCCAAAATTCTTGTCCTAACCCGGTACCACTGAGCATGCTTCTTTCCTTTTCCATCAGTGTTTTGTTCATTCTTTCTGCAACTCCATTTTGCTGCAGTGCATATGGAGTAGTCTTCTGTCGTGCTATACCACACTTCTTACAGAACTCTTCAAATTCCTTCTTGCAGAACTCCCCACCATTATCTGTCCTCAGCACCTTTATCTTCTTCTCTGTCTGGTTTTCCACCAGAGCCTTAAATTCTTTAAATTTGTCAAAGACTTTAGATTTTTTCCTCAAGAAATATATCCATGTATTCCTTGAGAAGTCATCTATGAATGAAACATAGTACACAGACTTTCCCAGTGATGGAACTGACACAGGCCCAAACACATCACTGTGCACAAGTTCTAATATCTTGTTCGCCCTCTTAGCACCAGAGGGAAAACTCACCCGATTCTGCTTCCCATATACACAATGTTCACAGAAATCGAAATCCAAAGAGAAATTAGACATACCTTCTACCATACCATTTCTATGCAGTATCCGAAGGCCCTTCTCTCCAATATGTCCAAGCCTTTGATGCCATAGCATGGTCTTTTCTCCAGACACAGCTAGGCTTTCCGTCCCACTTTCAGGAACCACAGATCTGTTACACCCATCAATAACTGTGCTACCTTGTAGCTTGTACAGAGTTCCAGTCCGAACTCCCCGCATTAATACCAGTGCTCCCTGATCCATCTTGCGGGCATCTTTCTCGAACACTATTTTTACACCTGCATCATCCATATTGCTCATAGAAATCAGATTTCTGGCCAATGTAGGAATATGCAGAACACCAGGAAGTGTTCTAATCCTTCCACCTTGCAGCTTCAGCTTGACCTTTCCACGTCCAATGATTCTGGCCTTCCTATCATCCCGTAGGAAGACATCACCACCATCATATTTCTCATACTCGCAGAACCACTCCCTATGGGGAGTGAAGTGAAAGGATGCACCTGAGTCAATCTACCATGACTGATGATCTACATGTGTATTTGAAGAAGAAGCCAAATACACATCCCCACCTTCATTTGAGGTGGTTTTTGCCTGTGCAGAAGGAGCTTCATCAGATCCCTTTCCTTTCTCAGGAGCTTTAGATCTACATTCCTTTTTGTAGTGTCCTTCCTTTCCGCATTTCCAGCACACCTTTACAAACTTTCCAGGAGATTTAGATCTCCCTCTAGATTTATATCTCCCACTCGAAACCTTATTCTTGTTTCTGTTCTGGGACCTTCCTTGTACAGATAAGGCATCTCCATTCTGACCCTCCATATTTCTCCGTCTCATTTCCTCCAACAGCAAGGCTGAGACAATATCATCAAAGTTCAAGGTAATTGTATTGCTACCTATTGCAATAACCATACTGTTCCACGAGTCTGGTAGAGAGCACAACAAACTGATGCACGTATCTTCATCTGAGATTTTAATATCAACATACGACAACTGACTTACCACAGTATTGAAGGCGTTCAGATGCTCTGTCACCGAGTCTCCATCCTTCATCCTCAGGTTATACAGCTTTTTCCACAGGAACAACTTATTCACCAGAGACTTAGATTGGTACAAAGTCCCAAGTTTTTCCCACAAATTATTCGCCGTAGCTTCCCCAGATACATTCAACAATACTGAATCTGAGACACACAACCGTATTGTGCTCTTAGCCTTCCGATCCAGTTTCTTCCAGTCTTCATCTAACATTGTCGTTGGTTTAGTACCTGGATCTACCGCGATCCACTGATCTTTATCCACCATAATATCCTCCATCTTGAGCTTCCACAACTCAAAACTTTGACCATTAAATTTCTCGATCTCTATCTTTCCGCTGCTCGCCATCTTCTTCCACCGCAAGAATCGATCCCGCAGATCTCCCATTGAACAGGGTCTACCTTAGGCCCGAGAAAAAAACCCTCAGCAGCAAAGGCGTCCCCTTGATGCTGAAATAGATTCGATACCAAATGTAGGTTTTAACCCTGAACAGAAATTATGTACACATGAATATTATAACAGAAAATAAACAATAGCGAGAGCATAAAACATAAAACAGATAAACACAGAGATTTTCCCCTAGATCCCAAATCGGGACGACCAACTTGATTTTTCATTATATTCCTTTTAGTGTTACAACACACATATATATACATGCCGAAGCATACATAAACCCCAATCCATAAACCCTGGATTAGAACATAACCGTAGTTCCCTTGACCGGATCTACAAAAATACCAGGGGCAGAAAACCATCGTACCCCAAAAACCATGTGCAAAACCATGCACAAAACCATTCATACCCATGAATAAAACATACCCAACACATTCTCTCTAAGGTTTTAGCTAGGCTATCTATTTTTGCATATGAATTTGAATTTTCTTCTCTGATAGTCACTCTTCTTTCATTTCTGAGTCTAGATTTTTTGGCTAATATGTTTATTTCTACACTAATAGCATCTATTTGCATTTTTTCTAAGCTGTCTTCATCTCTTTCCCTTAATTGATAAGCCATATTTGCATCAAATCCATCAGGGAATTTGAGCAGAGCAAAATAAGGAGTAGGTTTAAGATTTGTAGGGATGGAATTATAGACACTATTATATCTAGTGCAGTAATCCGGAACTGACTCATTTGGGGCTCTTTTCATTGCATCAAATTCAGATAGTATCTGGAGGGGGTTCTTTTTATTTTCCCATTTAGTTAAAAACAATCTATAAAATACAGTTAAATAAATTATACTACCAACAGCTTGATCTTTAAACCATTTCTTAACTTCTCCAGTCAGAGTTTGAGAAAACAATCTCATTTGAACATCTGAGTCATCGATTTCATAAATTTCAAAGAAGTTTGTCATTTTAGTTATGTGTTGCTGAGCAGTATATTTGATAGTGCCATCAAACAATGGTATTTTATTTTGATAATCTTGAGGCATGCCATGAATCTGTTGTGGTAAGACAAGGGGAGCATATCTAGCAGCCATAGCTTGAAGCTTAGCTTGACTAGGGAGTCTAGTAGAAGAACTTGAAGTTGTGCTGGAAATGATAGCTGATGAACTGAAAACTGTAATGGCAGTGCTGGGAAATGATATTGGAATATAAGTGGAACTACTATGGAATGAGAATGATGTATTTTCAAAATTAGAAGGTAAACTAGTGGGTATAGTAGATGAAGTGGATGGTGGAAAAAGTATTCTAGGCTGCAAAGGCAGTCTAGGGATAAATGGGTCTGTGGATGAGCTGGTAGTGGTGTCTATATATGATGTAACAACATACATAGATGAATCTATAGTTGGTATTATTGTGGTGTGTAATTGTGAAACTAGAGGTTTGTTTGTGTAAGTAAAAACTGAGCTAATTCAATAGCCTCATCAATATCCTTGAGAATTGTAACATTAATTTCTTCAAATTTAGTCTGATATTCAGCTTTCTTTGATTTAGAACTTGCTGTAATAATTTTCTGTTTTGTATTAAAAAATGAAACAAAATCAGGGTCTAAAACAGTAGTTTTTAAATCATTTTCAGATTTATTTTTAAATAAGGAATGCTCAAATTTCAGATCAAAATAAATATCTTGTAGACTAACTAATTCCCTTGGTAATTAATTAACTCTGATTAATGATACTTCAGCTTCTAAGTTTTCTGTTTGTTTTTTATTTTTTCCAATTCGGTTTGGGTTATCTACTATGACAGCAGGCTTAGGATCTGAGTTAGACCTGGTATAGTAGGTTTTCCTAAAAGCCAGAATTACAAATTTTCAATACTCACAACCTATAAAAATAATCTTAAATTAAAAGCATGAATAAAATAATTTTCCTTCAAGACTAGTCTTATGACTGAGGATTGGTTAGTCCCTAGTATGGTCGCCAATATGTTATCACTCTAGTAAATTCTTAAGTTGTGGGACTTTGGTTTTTAGTCAAAGAATACTAGAGGTAACCACAAACCTACTTCAAACTCTAGGATCTAGCCTTCCTAGGATTCAGAGAGGGCTCTCTCTTTAAAATTTATCTTTGTTATATGGTAGATATTAGACTAGTAATGAAAGTGCAATTTTGGTTTGGTTTTGATTGATTTGGTGGGAAAAAAAATCACTTGGAGGGATGGATAGAGGGAAATGTACTTGTACATTGGGCTATGGGGTCTAAATCAAGCTAACAAAACTAGGATCAAGGCCTAAAAGGTCAAATGTCTTCAGGGCAAGATAGATAACCCTTGGAGATCTTGGAAAGTTTTTTTTTGAGGTGGTATGATTGGGATAAAGGACACTTAAGGATCCTTTGAACTGGAAAAGGGAAGTAGCAGATAGAGGTACAACAGGAGAGGGAGCAATTGAGGGTTCCCTACACCAGAAATCAAAAGAAAACAAAGAAATGATAACTAATTGAAAACAGGGTGCTATTAACATGTCCTGTAGTAATACTCCTAGTTAAACATTCAAATTTAGAATTAAAACACAGATGTATGCATGTAACAAAAAAATATACAATGACAAGTTTAGAGAGTACTTCACTCTAGATAGCTTATCACAGGGATCCTGAAGTATGATGCCAAATAGTTGATTCAGTCTGCTACTCAAAATCGAAACACACAACCTTTAGGTCAAGAAAATATGTATAGTAATCTCCAACAATTTTATTCCACCTCAAATACTTCTAAAGTTGAAGTATTTACACATAATGTTTTACAAAATATCCAGAAGACTTCTCGGAATTAACTTAGGAAAATAAAATATCTTTACAACAAAAATAGGGACAACTGCTTAGCAAATCAGCAAGTTGTCCTATTTTATTCAAAAGAAATAGAATTGTTTTGATAACAAGAGGTTGTTGGCTGCCTATGTGTCTTATTTGCTGGCTATTAGATATTTTTAGGAATCCCACTTGCCTTTGATGATACTCTTTCTTACTGATACTCTTTAACCTTTAGTCAAACTACTTTACTGCTATAAAATCTGTTTTGACAGTGAAAACAAAAAACATATTTTTCCTTTTCCATTGGTTTGTCTTCCCTTCTTCATAATAAGTCAGTAAGTGCTTGCCAATCCTCATTTTTAGGAATTTGAATATTTTTTAGTTTCCTAAAATTCTCATCAACTTCAGTATACTTAGAAAAGGTTGGTTTTATGAGAAATAGGTGTTTTATTTCATGCTGCAAGTAAAACAAATCTTCAAAATTCTTAAATAAGACTTTCCCTATTGGAATGCCTTGCCCTTGTGGCTTACTTACCTGTTCCTTGGCAAATTCCATTATCTTTTTGTCATAATCATTTTGAGGCATTAGCTTGTCATTAAGAACCATGATATCAGGTAGTCCCTTTTGCCTCAAATTTGTGAATTTAACCATGAATCTAGTTATAACAGTATTCATAGTTTCACATTTCTCTTCAAGTTCTCTCATCAAATTTCTTTTTGTGGTAATTTTCCTAATTTATAGTATAGTTGTTGTCCTGTCATTGATTTTTATTTCTTCCAATTCTTGTCTATTCTTGCTATTTAAGAAAGTGATAAGCCTTACATCTTGCTCTGGTTTATCAGCTAATTTAGCTTGTGTCTTTTGTATCTCTGTTTGTGCTGCTAGTAAAAACTCTCTTTGTTCATAAATTACTTGTATTGATGGCCATACATCATGAATGGCTTCAATAACATTATTCCAAAGGTAATTTTTGATGTATGCTATTTTTTCTTTCAATGTTAACTCATCTTGTAACTTCTTTAGCTACTCACTTAATCTGATGGCTTTCTGCTCCTGTGTTTTGGCATTTATCTGAGCCAATTTATTAGAAATCTCAAGATTTTCTACCATTTTAGTCAATCTGTTGATCTCATTTGTCTTCAAAGACATTTCTTCAATTGCTTTTACTAGCTTGTTAGCTTCATCTGTATGTTATACTATAGTTGAAGATGATTCAGTGGCTGAAGTTGTGGAAGTAGTCACTAGTACTGAGTTGCCAATGGCTCTTTGGGTGCCAGATTTTCACCTAAAGTTGAAGGCACTGCTATGGTGATAACTGGAATGACTGTAGGAATCTCTGGTTC